>OZ024891.1:28352628-28437628 GCA_964017195.1 Siderastrea radians | reverse complement strand
GAAAGCACGTTCGAAAGCACGAGTGAGCCAATCAAATGCTTCCATCGGCACCCCTTGGGATTTGAAACTGAAAACAGAACATGTTTTTTTTTTTTCAACTGATGGTATTTAGGAGCCACAAGTATTCGGGACTTGCTTAGTGTGGCCTGCGTAGCTGGCGGTTTTGTTGCAATTGGGGGGCGCGGGCAAGCGAGCGAGCGAGCGGCGAAGCCACGGAAACGAGTGGCGAAGGTAACGTACAGCCAGCCGTGCAGCTTGTTTCAAGATACAACGAAGTCGATGATCGCGTGAATCTATGCAGAAAGAGATGGAAAACGGTTGCGAATTTGGCATTCGCTCACCCAAATGTGTGAGAAGAACTAGCGTATCCTCTGAGAAGACCGTCTGCTCAGGCTTAAGATCAATTTCTCGGTCTTCGCGTCGAACCGATTCAGGCTCGATAAGGCTCTAGAAAATGCTTGCTCTGCCATTTTGATTTTTGTTTCAGCAAAAAGATCTGTTGTGTCCCTTGGAGCTCTCCCTTTGGAGATTACCAAAACATTTGATTGACGTGTGAACATTCTGATCCAGTTGGATGGTCCGTATACGTCAACGTAAGGACTACTCAAAAAGGCAGCGAATCCGGGCAGGCGGTTGTTCATTCCTTCCTCCCCACTGCCCTTGCGGCTTCTCCGCTCGTTTTCACGGTTTCACCAATCGCTTGCGCTTGTTCCCCAACAAAACCGCCAGCTACGCAGGCTAAGCTTAGTGATGATTTCAATTTTTTTAACTCGCTTATATCTCTCTGATGTAGAATTTTAATTTAATTTAAGTGGTTTTAGAAGTGTCAACAAGCAACCACCGCAACCGGGTGTACGACAATACAAAATTTAAAGACATTAACTTTTGTCACTAAATATTGTATCTTTTGGCTGTATTTAGGACAATAATGATTTGCTCTCTGAAAGCTTTCCTATTTTCTATAGAAATAAAGCTGGTGACTCTTCTTCTATCCTGTAAGTTTTTTATTGCGTAGTTGTTCGTTCAATATGGTAAAACATCATTGTACAAACTCATACTCGGGCTAAATACATTAACTAATTAATAGAACGCGATAATTTTTTTGAATAGTCAAGGTCAGCAGCTTGTGTTTTACAAAAGCTTGCTTTGATAAAGTGTCATAACTGAAAGTAATTTCATGCGGGTCGATATGTCGTATAAAACTACTGGGTAAATAATTATGTCGCAGTTCTTGAATCAGTGAGGATGAACGTTTTAGTAAAATGTTAAATTCAGACAGCTAACAATTAATGTGTCCAATAGAGTTGGACAGTACAGACCGTTATCTTTTCTACTGCTTTTTCTTCAGGTGCCGATGAATAGGCGACTGATTGTCTCTTCGTGTCTCATCACAGTGGAGAAGACACACCTCTATGCGGTTCATCTATTGAGCCATGCCAGACTCTTTCACAAGCACTTCTGATGGTTAGTGATGGAGGAAATATTTGTCTTGATGGACAAAACAGTGAGTTACATCCATATAGCTGTCTTCCAGAGATTTATAGTACAAAAGGAACGGAAATAAACTTTATGGACAAAAGTATGACAATTCAAGGTTGGTTGTCGAAGGCACACATTTCCTGCAAAAGACGTTTCGGTCTAGTTTTTGAACAGACTAAAACTCGTGCTCTCAAGCTCACTCTCTCAAACCTTGTCTTTCAAAACAGCGGAGTCATTCTCCGCAATGTAAGGTGCTTCGATGTTGTTATAACCAATTGCAAGTTCGTGAACTGTACGGAAGCGGTTGTTATGGAACAAGAAGAATCAAGAGCCTGCAAGAGGTCCTCTTTTGTGATCGCCGACACTGAATTTTTGCACAACAGAGTGTCCGTCTTTGTCTACCTGTTTAAAGAGTTATTTATTTTGACGATCTCGAGGTGTATTTTTCAAGGCAAGATAGGACGGTTTAAAGTTACCTCCGACAATAGGAATGTAACCGGTGCCATGTACGTTAAAGCAGAAAACACAAGAAACAGAGTTCACGTGGTCGGCTTGATCACCGATTCCATATTTCATGAACTTGCTCACGAATACAATGGCTTTGCGTTGTCATTTAAAGTACTAGACCTCTTTAGCGGAGGAAATTTGACATTTTTAAACAACACCTTTTTAAACAACGAAAATGCCATAAGTGTATATGGCGGATTTAAAACGTTTTTGACTAAAGTAAAGATTAATTCGACCTATGGTTATGCCATTATGGGCAGTGGACCTCCCAAGGTAATGGCCAGTGTTGAAGGTGTAAAAGTGATCTTGGACCAATGCATTCTAGCAAATAACAGAGTTGGTATAAGAATGGCAACCATCACTTGTCAGGGGGTCATGTGTTCACCAAGCAGCCAAGAGCTAGTTGTTAAGAATAGTTTTCTTCTAGGGGGAAATGAGACGGGAGGTGTTTAAAGCTCCTGGCAACATTGCCTACCATTGGTATCATCTATGCTACCCATCGAGCCGCAAGTAAGTCTAAGTACATTTCACAACCATCACTGAAATTATACCTGGCTGTTGCTTTGGAGACATTGTTGTTTGGATATGAAAGGCTGGCAGATACGACCCTTAAACTCATGCACTGTGTTCCTATGGGGATGAATTGGCGCCTTTTTCTAGATGGTAACGTTCAGTGTTGGCAGTGGTGGCAGTACCTGATGATCACCTTCATAGTGGTGTTCATCATTCCCCTCATCTTGGTTCTCTTCTGGGGATCACTGTTGCTTGCCAAAGACAAGCTGTCAGCCAAGGCATTCTTGATAGCTTGTGCATTCCCTCTGCCCTGTCTTCTTGCATGGATCGTTCCACAGTGTAAGAAGACAAGAACTCAAGGTATCCTCCTCACAGGAAATAGTCATGATGCAAAAGAAATCAAAAACGTTCTCCATGATCCATTTCGCGAGCCCTCTAATGGTGACCGGGGGACACTGTATTGGGAAAGCGTACTGACTGGCCGAAGGTTAATCCTGCTGACTATCCATACATTTGCTACCGATCCCATGGTAAGATTTGTCATCCTTAACTGCGCATGCCCCTTGATTCTTGTCCATTATCTCGCAGTGAGGCCATTCCGCGAACGCAAAGCCAACATTTTTGAAACCTTGTCGCTGACCAGCTTGGTTGCTATTTGCACATTCAGTTTGGCAGAGGCCACTTATTTCTTCGAGGGAATTGAGCCCACCGGTCCCAGTCAAAGCCTCAGTGGATCGAAATCGGTCTGCTTGGCCTCGTTCCAACTGCAGTGTTCATTCTTGTGATGCTTGCCGCCTTATCCCAAGTGCTCCGTTTGTTCTACCACTTCATCAAATCACTTTTACGTGTACTTCCTGTGGTGCTTTCATATGTAACGCATTGCAAATGCTTCATTCAAGATCTATCTCTGGGTCGTTTATCGATGTCGCAACAGCTACTACTTTATTGGGACCCCGAAGAACCTCAATACGTTACATAAGCTTATTTTATCTCACATTACGATCCTGGTTTTAATCTGTTAAAAAGAGAGTTTAGAAGGTCCAGTATTCTCCAAAATGAGGATTTCTACCAGCAGTGCTAAAACTCGATCTCTTGATACAGGCTAAAGGCCAAAGCTAAAGGTTTTTGTCTCTACTTTTTAAGGCCAATGGTTTTGCTTCAGATACATCGACAAATAAAGTCGTCGACGGGTTCTTTTTTCCAACCATTTTCATCCAAGCCTTTTACTTAGGGGGAAACCTTGGCGAGAGCGTCTACGAAGCGTTGGGTTTTAGAGTCTAAAATGTAACAAATGGTAAACCCTTAGCAAACCTCCCAAGTGCATCCATAACTCGATGGTTGCACAGCTGTGGTGTTTACCATTGCTTTTATAACAGAACTTCGCGCAGTTATTTAACGCATTTATGCTTGCGCAGTCACTGAGAAAAACTGAAAAACGTTGAGCATCTGGCCTCTAAAAACCGTACCTGCCGTACTGTTAGCAACCTCCATCATTAGAGCATAAGAACTTTACGTCTATTGCAAACTTAATTCGAGGAATATAGGTGTAAACATAAACTACGAGATATCGTAGTGGAGTTGAGCACATTCCTGTGGTTATTTTCGTGAGCTGTCGTGTAGGTTCGCTGATGTTCGCGAGGTCTTCGATATTCCCAAGAGAGGAACTTCGCTGTATCATCGGGCTATGTCTTTAGGCGCGGAGGTATCAGATAACAAGGGTGTCTATGGTCCTGCTGTTAGAGGGATAACTGTGTCGTTTAAGAATGATTTCACGATCAGTAGTATTCAATGTGTTGCAGTAAAATTTAAGAAAAAGTAGGTTAGATCACAGCGAACAGCGATGTGTTCTTGGGATAGGTTTTTGTCAGGGGCATATCGTGATTTTGCTTGTGTTGATTGTGAAGCATTCGATTCCCGGTTTTCATTACATAATATTCTTGTACGGCGCAATGGTTGATTTTGCCGACGTGACTGAGAATGGAATTCTGTGTTGGGACATTTAATTCACCTTTTTCGTACTCTGTCTACTGGCGATTGTTATTCAAGGGATACATGTAAAGGATTGTGTTAACAAGAGAAAACAGGAAACGCGAATGGAATAATTTATTCTCTTAAGAAGAGACAAAAAGAGACATTTTGATATTCTATTTTGATGTAATACGAACACACTTATTGGGTGTGCTAATCGAAGATTAACGATTTTGGAAACCTAACAGCTGGCTGAAATGCGGTTGAAAGGTTTTCAGACGGTTGAGAAACAACACAAGGACAATATTTGATCTGGTATGTAAACTGGTATGGCTAATTCTTGTCCTTTTTAGTTTCCTGACTAAACTAGCGATCACGTTCCATACAAACCCTTATAATTTGCCACTTACGTGGTCTGCTCGCGAGCCTTAGCGCCCTGTGCAACAACCACAAGATCTTGTGCTTGTGACGGTTATTAAAACTTTCTGATTAGTTCGCACGCGCCACATTGCGTCACATAATCGCGCTCGAGTAGTAGGCATTTGTCAGCGTGCACCCGTGGGAAAATGGTAAAAGCTTCATTATAACCAATAAGGGCGTGCGGATACGTTGTAAGGCAAATTTGTACTTCATCAGAAAGAGACATAATTTTTGTTCTTAGGCCCACACCAAGTTTTAGTTTTGGTGGAGGTTTTGGTGGGTGACAAAACCGCAGCATTTTTTGATGAGTTAAGGCAATTTCGACTCAAATGATAATTAGTGAACGGTATTTAACACTAGCATTTCTGTTTATAATGCTACTTCAGGTAGCCCTAGCTTTTGATGAGTGCCGGGACGTCATACCGTGTAACCATTCAAACCAAACCTCTCGGTACTAGCTCTTACCTACTATGCTGTTTGCATTTCTGTTTTGTTTTTCTTTTCTTTTTTTCAAAAAATGAACTGTTGCAAAAACACTTAAAAAACAAACAAAAAACTGCAGTATAGCACGAAAGTACTGGTGAAGAGCTTTTTTTTAGAATAGTTACACGGTATGGCAGGTCCTCACCAAAGGAGTGGCAGCACTCATCCAAAGGGACTGATGGGATTGAAAGTGTTAAGCAACTACAAGAGAGGATAAAGGGTAAGAGAGCTACTCCCCCATAAAGGCCCTATCCCCATCGTAATCTTTCTTAAGTTGTTCTTATAACGAAATGGCGAGAAATGAAATTCAAATACCTTATTGATTTTAAAACAATTACCCTCGATTTCGCAGCAATATAGAACTCGTCATTCTGTAAAATTTCGTGATTTTAGTTTTAACCAATTTTGACATTTTTCGTCGGGAAAATGACGACACCAAGTTGGCGCCCAATTTTGTTTTTAGTATTATGGGGTATCTTATGACGGTTTCTGAAAGAGCTTGTTACAAGGATCTAAAACTGAAAAAAAAATTGAAATATGTTCATCCAGCCAAAGATATAACGTTTTGAAATTTGAATCTCCTGCCTAAAAATAAATTGAGAGGGAATATACGTTGGAGGGCCTATGTGCGGGATTAACTCTCTCACCCCTTCATCCTCTCTTGGCAACTAATATCGATGGACACACAATATCATCCCACGCCTGTTTAGCTAGAACATTATGCGTGCACCGAATTACTCTTGGAGAAGCAGTCGTGGAAATTTGCTATACCCCCGCGACGTACACCCACGGAGAGTCCCAAATCTCGTTTAGTTTTTTTTTTTTTTTTTTTTTTTACCCGGAGAGGATTTCCAAGATTGAAAATAAGCCATTGCAATTGTCTCCTTCATGTTATCGCCATGCCCGTGACATGTTTTTTGATTCTAAACATTTCGATTGTGTGTACGCTCATGAAAAAAAAAACAATTTGAAAAAATATATTGTTTTCTTTGTTTCATTTCGGTGTAAATTTAGCAGGCGTTACTATCAATTTTTTATCTTCTGATTTTTTTTAACAAGTTGTTTAATGAGTTGCCTACGAAAGTGGATTTAAAAAATTAATGAGTGAAGTATAACAGGCAGGCTCAGCCGTGGCTGTTTTGGTGTTATTTCGCGATTTTTTACTTTCGTCTGTTTCTAAACAAATCGCTTTTTCGTTCAACGAATACCGTAAACTGCCGCTTATAAGCCCCCCCCCCCCCGCTTATAAGCCCCTCCGGTTATAGGCCCATCTACCTGTAAACAAAAAATACATCCGGTTATAAGCCCCCCGGATATATGCCCCCCTTCAGTTTTCCTAATATCTGAGCTTCTGTTTTGTTACCTTCCGGTTACTTTTGTGTTGTTACAGTTTTGATTTTGTTGTTAAAACTGAAATGAATTCGATTTATTATGACGTTTCAAAGTTAGTTAAAAACTGATAAATTAAAAAGGTATTTCGATCAACACTGCTGTGGCTCATTTCGAAGCTTTTTTTTTAGTCCGCTTATAAGCCCCTCCGTTTATAAGCCCACCCAAAACCCTTACGAAGTTGTTTAAGCCCAGGGCTTATAAGCGGCAGTTTACGGTAGACCGTTTTTACATCTCATTGTAGTTCTGGGATACTTTCCATGTAAAAATTCAAAAAAAGACATGCGGGAATTTTTTAAACAAACTGCCCGTGATATCTTAAGATAGTTTGAGCGTTTGCAGTTTCTTTAATTTGCAAGCAAAATCCACCAAACATTGTGACTGTTCTAAAATTTATCTAGTAACTGTATGGAATTGTTCATCAAATTTTGATCTTGCCATGGCACTCATATTCATTAGTTTTTATATCATAGTTTTTCAAAATTTTGAATTTTCCTGTTTTGAATGAAAATTTTTAACTTTCTTACCTTTTTAGCTCATTCAAGTGTTATTTTTATCGGTCTTAATTACCTTTTGGTAAATTTTGATGGGTTTGGGAGGTTTTGGAAAAAAACAAGAAATCCAAGATGGAGGATCCAAAATGGCCACCCTTTGGAAATCTCAACCTAATATAATTCCTGCGTGACTTCATGTCATCAGGTCATGCTGTGGACGTCAGAAGAAATAATTTTAGAGATACTATATACCCTCGACGTTTCGTTGTCGTGCCTTCAATACTCTCAGAGTTAGGGCTCAGGAACTTCAAAAAAGTCCGGGGTAAATAGGTCTAGGAAATCTGGACATTGTTAATTGTAAATCTGCACAGTAGGCAGAGCTAATGATTGGCTAATTTCAAAATTGGGTTCATTTAACATAGGAAGTACGTTGTCCGTGAACACCAAAAATTACACTTTCTATTTCCGTTTAAAGAAACAAAGGTTTGGATTTTTAGGTGCTTTAAAGAATTGTTAGTTGAGTAACACAAAACTTAGCTAACGAGTAAAAAAAGTACCCAATGGTATTGCAAAAAATCATACTAAATAAACTGTTTATTACACATCATTTTTCTTTGGAAAATATACGTTTTTAACAGTAGCCCTGTCAGAGAGCTAGTGTAAATATAATACGTTGTTATCATTATTTTTTAATACTTTTGTTATTATTTGAACTGTAATCTGAAAAAAAATGTGCATATTGGATTTTATCCAATCTTATAGCAGGCATAGTTCATTGCGGTATTCCTAAAATTGTATACGTTGGTAATAATATTGGTTACTCGTAAACGTATGAGACCATTTTGTAAAATTGGGAGAAGAAGCACTAAATAGTAACTTTTTGACATAGACTTAAAAGTCCTTTCTGTATTATTTTAGCGACCGTCATCATTTCCAGTAGAGAGTAAACTATAAGCCCCCACCCTGGTTATAGGCCCATCTACCTATAAACAAAAAAAGACATCCAGTTATAAGCCCCCCTCCCCCCAGATACAAGCCCCACTCTAGTTTTTCTTGTTTCCTTTAAGCACTCTCACAGAACACTGCGAAAATGAACTCTGGGCTTCCGTTTTGTTATGTTCCGGTTACGTTCGTGTTGTAACAGTTTTGGTTTTGTTCTTAAAATTGAAATGAATTCGATTACTATAACGTTTTAAAGGTTAAAAACTGATAAATTAAAAACGTACTTCGATCAACACTGCTGTGGCTCATTTCAATACGTTTTTTTTTTAATTCCACTTATTAGCCCCCCCCGGCCCCCGGATATAAGCCCCTCCGTAAACAAGCCCACCCAAAAGCCCTTACGGAGTTGTATAAGCCCAGGGCTTATAAGCGGCAGTTTACGGTGAATATCTTATTAGATGTTTCGGTGTGAAGTATCGCCGTACATTTTTTTCGAGTTGTGCTCTATTTTGACGAGCTGGCAGGGCGAGTCTAAATACAAACAACGAGTGAAAATGTTCGGCGATACTTCACATCGAAACATCTAATAACAGATTTATTATCCAACTTAACCGTTTTTAGCCTTTTTCAGTAACTTGAAAGAAAACTGCAAGTGCAACAGGATAAGCACGAAAACTGGAGAATTAAAAACGTATTTCCACCAACACTGCTGTGGTTCAGTTCCAAACGTTTTCTAATTCCGCTTATAAGCCCCTCCCTCGGATAAAAACTCCTCTGTTTATAAGCCCACCCAAAACCCCTTTACGAAGTTGTAGTAGCCCAGGGCTTATAAGGGGCAGTTTACGGAATGCTATGTCGTTTCATAAACATTAAATTTTACTCCATATTGTATGCCTGCTCCCAGTACGGGGACTTCATGTGAAACTTTGTTGGGGAATCCTTACAAGTTGCTGGGCAGTAACTTTTGATGGATTAGCACCCAAGTTTTAAAAGTGATGGAGTCGACATTTATTGAGTAGTATTGTTTCTGTTTGTTTTAAAGTTATTTTAGGTAGAAATCGTACGCAATTTATCAATAATATCATGACCTGACAAGAGTTCCGAAACGAACGATTGAGAAGGAATCGAAAACAACGCAGACAGGGATTGGTCTGATGGTTTATGGTGTGGTAAAGATTCGTCTTCATGAAAGGAACAATTAATGAGGCACACCCATAAAGCTGTCTCTCAATGAATGTTACAGAGGAAACTTGCCTAGTCGTTACACACAAAAATAGGACAATACACCTTGTACAAGCTTGGTTATCAGAGGTGCACCTTTTCTGCCTGCTGGCTTTTGGACATGCAAGAAATCGTATACGCGGGCTAACTTTATCAAAATCTTGTAACTATGGAGCCATTCTACATGGCGTGAGCTGTTACAGTATCATTGAATGCAGTTGCAAAGTGCAAGGTAGCAGTCAGTATAAGACAACATGAATCTTAAGTCTGTGGAAAGTCTTCCCGACACTGAATTCTTATACAATCGAAATTCCTTAGCTGTCTAGCTATTTTCTTAATCTGAATATCTCACGGTGTGTTTTGCAAGGCAAGTTAGGGCAGTTTACGTAACCTCCGAGGATAGAGAAAGTGACGGTGACAGTCATCGATAGTCAGAAAAAGAGATCATGTACACAACTTTATACTCGACCTTATTTCATTTTTTGAGAACTTGCCCGGCCCCTGAGTATATTGGCTTTGCGCTACCATTCATGATCAGAATCAATGAAAATTTTAGCACTAATTCTTTGTCAATTGAACACCACGTTTCTAAGCAACAAAAATGCTGTATTTGTGTATGCCATTTTGGCCAGTGGACATCCCAGAGTAGATGCCAGAGTTGCTGGTATGGAGATGTCCCTAAACCAGTGCAATAAATAAAACAGTATGCGCACAAATGACAAACTGACTGTTAAACATGTCCGTCAAATCCCGTGTATAAAATGCTTTTCAGCTCCTTAGTTAAGACGGGTCTGGAGGGCACCGGCTGCTCAAGGTCTGCTCAAGGCTGCTCAAGGCTGTTTGATTGATTGATTGATTGATTGATTGATTGATTGATTGATTGATTGATTGATTGATTGATTGATTGATTGATTGATTGATTGATTGATTGATTGATTGATTGATTGATTGATTATGTTCTATAATGGTGGGGACGGAAGAGGGCTTATATTTTGACGCTGGTTTTCTTGGGGGAAAAGTGCAAGATTTGAGACATATATGTAAGTTACAAACTGTACCGTAACAACAGCACGGAGGATAAAAGTCAAACGAATATTTGCCTTAAGAGCAAAATATCTTTGCGCTACATTTTCTCAAGAATTAGCCGAACACATCAGCGTCCGCGAACGAACATTATTGCTCCAAGTGAATAATATAATTTCAACCAGTCGCCATCAGATCTGAACGATTCGTCACTATTCGGCACTATTTAAACAATAGAGTTCTTCTGTCGAAGGCACTGTGGTGTGATAGGTTGCCCGAGGAAATTTGATGTTCACAACAAATATTAGCCCAAGAAAGTAGTGAGAGTGCTTATGAGTTTGAACATTAAATTTCCAAGGGAACCTATCACACATAGGGCCTGAGACAAAGGGACTCTATTGCTTTTATTGTACAGCGCTAAATTTTTTTGAGCAACATTTGCCAAAAACGGGCACTATGCGCTGATAGGTGCCCGCTGAGGTGAGACACTATCGGGTCACGTGATCAATTTCGACCAATTGAAGCACGCGAAAATTTAGTGTTGTACTATATTCGTCACTATTCGCCACTGTTCGTCACTATTCGCCACTATTCGCGACTATTCGTCACTATTCATCACTATTCGCGACTATTCACACTATTCTTACTATTCGCTATTCGCTATTCGGGTATTCCAGACACCCATGAAAGTACGCCATTTAAAAGGTGAAAACAAATGGGAAAGCTCTAGATGACTCGATTTAAATGGTCTGGATATTGGAAGGCTCAAAGCAACAAATTAATTGTTCCACAACAGAATACTTGTAGCCTTTTTCTCAAGAGAAGGCTTATCTGAAAGCCGGCAACTGATAAATGGAGCCCTCATTTGGGGCCTTGGATTTCCTGAGGCTTTTTAAAACCTTTTGTTGATAAAACAAGAAAGTAAATTCCCGAAATAAATTGCACGCATGATAATAGCGGAGCCTGCGGGCAAAGCCCGCCAGCGGAGCTCCATTGCTAAGGAAATTTGGTAAACTATCAATCCAAGAAATTTTGGTTCTGACGTAGTTAAGTCACGTGACCGTCCGTCCGTACGTCCGTCCGTCCGCACAGACTCTGTGCGAGGGGGAGGGAAGTCCCAAGACAACCCGACGGGGGAAGAGAATGCTATCTTTTCTTGGCGGGAAATCGCGCGGTGCTTTTGGGCAACCAGCGTTTTTCTTGGCGGGAAATCGTATGACCATCGTCGCTTTTGAAAAAGAGGTTTCTTTAAAAGCTTCAGCTTCTTTAGCATTTAACGATTGCTCGAGAGTACTCGAGAGTACTCAAAGGACTTCATCGCTTTGTTTTCTTCACGGCGGAGAGTTTGCCCTGTTCTGAAACACAACTAAGTAAGTGAAGTTTTTAAAGGGTCTAAGGTACATGATTTCGAGTATTACGATGAAAGAAATTACGTTTTGAAATAGTCATTTTCCTTTGACTTTAAAAAATTGTTAGAAAACGCGCTCAGATTTGTGACAGATTCTTGAATATTTTGCCATGCTCAGCCGATTTCACTCGCGTGGACCGACCTACGATTTTGGAAGTGTAACGCGAATTGCATTTAAGTATAAACTTACAGGTTTTCGAATAAACTTTTTTTCAAAAATGATTTCTCTGTCCATTATTTTGTGTTTGTCTATTCATAACAGTAGGTCTAAGCACAGCCGCAAGACAACTGCACAAGCTTTGCTTTCAATTTTGACTGTCCGGTCCATCTCTTTGTGCAACTGTCGATTTTCTTGTCCTAGACGTTTTCAATAGTAATAATCTTTTAAGCGAAGCAGTTGTCGGTTTACAGCTATTTTATCCCAAAAGCTTCCGAAAACAGTTTTGTGCGTTCCTCAAAGCGCCTAACTTTATATAGGCTTACTTGGCATCCGCAAAACTTATGCCGACATTCTTTAATTAAAGCGTGTTTGGCGTTACTTTGTTTTGAATCTTGATGGTCTCTAGTTAGAGAACGAAATATAACAGTTATTTGAAAAACTATAAGCGAAGCAGTTGTCGGTTTAAACCTATTATATCCGAAAAGCTTCCAAAAACAGTTCTGTGCATTTTTAAAAGCGCTCGAATTTCAGACAATTTGCAGCCGCAAAACTTATGTCACAGAGTTAAGAATGTTTGGACGGTGTTTGTTTGTTTGTTTTCAATCTCGATGGTCTCGAGTTAAAGCACGAAATATAAGGGTTACTTAAGTAACTATAAGCGGAGCAGTTTTGAGTTAAAAGCTACTTTATCCGGTAAGTAATGTGTGTTCCTCAAAGTGCTTGAATTTTTTCGCGGCTGCTAAAACCTACGCGACATTTCTTCAATAAGTTTATTACAAGTGCTTCGAAGCTCCCCAGATCCTTTCTTTAGGGTAGTCCCAGTAAAATGCCGGTGAAATGTCAGTATAAATTTTTGACCAGACTAATAATTTTATTTAGTAGCAGTTCATGTTATTTGTTAACATCCGAACGCGATGAAGATAACCCATTTAAATACTCGAATAATTTTTATTTTGTTTTTATAAATGAGCGCCGTTTCAAGTTCATTCAAGCGAACAGCCAATAATCCAAGAAGATTTGACAAGCCTTGACAGATAATGACAGGATATAGAAACATTGCAAACACCAAGCAAGGCGGCTCGTGAGTAAAATAATCAAGCTGTGGTCAGCCTCTAGAATGACCTTTCGAGCTTGGTTTTACAGAACAGATCCCCAAAATATTGGAGGACAATTCGAAACACTTTCAGGCTTTTTGAGAAACACTTTTCGAAAGCGAACGAGACAAAGAAAGCCCCGAAATATATTTCAGACCGAAAAGTTTCAGGACTGTTTTTGAGAAACGAACACATGTTCATTCCATCGCGGCTCCGCTTTTAGGCTTGGCTAAATCTATATATTAAATTTATTTCGTTATAAAAAGTTTGTCCTTAGTTCAGAAAGATTATTCCGATTCACACATTCGAAATCCAGTTCATATAAACGGGAAACGAAAACGCCAGAATCTACACTGGGTTAAGGAAGTGAATCTAGTTAGAAAAGGGAAAAGCAAGAATTCCAAGAAGCACCTGAGCGGAAAGCGGTAGCCCAGATAAGGAAATAATGTTTCCCTAAAGAAGCCGAGGCTACTGGAAATGGGAGGTGCAAATTCTGTGGTAAACAGCGGCTACAAAACAAGAGAAAGCGTTGTCCAGCATACAACCAAAAGTACGGCTTCTTTCATAAATGGCATCATTTTGCGTCTGTCTGTATGGCAAGAAAGAAAGTTGAATTGCATCTTCTAGAAGAGAACTGTGAAAGTTCATCTCAAATTCTCAAGTTTCAAGAAGTCAGTGGTTCAAATAAGCCCTTACTGTCTGCCCAAAACTGCCAGAAGCTGGGACTTCTTCAGTTAGGATTCAGTTAGGTCTGGCCCGGATGTGAAACATGTTCCGCTAACAGCGCAGAGTATCTTGCAAGATTACAGAGATGTCTTTGAAGAATTCAGGCGTATTGGCTCTAGCAGCTTTGTAGTAGATCCATCAGCCGTACCTTTTCAGCACACTTGTAGGCGCATACCATTATCCCTTCAGAAAGAAGTCAGAGTTAAGTTTGTAGATCTAGAGAGCAAAGGGATGATCAAGAAACAGCTCCTACCGAGTGGATTAGTAACATAGTAGTGATAGCGAAGTCAGGCAAAATTCTGATCTGCCTGGATACTCAAGAGTTAAAAAAAGTAATCCATCCTCCGAAATGTGAAATGCCTACTCTCGAAGAACTGCTACCTAAGCTATGCAAGGACAAGGCACCTTAGATGCCAATGACGGCTTCTATTAAATCGGACGTGATGACACCAACAGCAACCTGACAGCCTTCTGGACACCTTTTGGCCGTTATCGTTATCTCAGAATGCATTTTGGTGTCAGTCTTGCCCCTGACGAGCTCGAGAGCAACCTACTAGGGAAGCTACCAGACTTAGAAGGTGTGGAAGTTAACAAAGACGACATCCTAGTCACGGGATTTGGCGAAAACCAAGGGCAAGCTGTTACAAACCCTATGAGAAACTGGTCAAACTACTAGAAAGAGTACACAAAGTCAATCTTTGCTTTAACGGTAAGAAGATGAAGCTCATGAAGCCCGAGGTGAAATTTATGGGTCAAGTAGTAAGCAAGGATGGCGTGAAACTATACCCTGATAAGGTTATTGCGGTTGAACAGATGTCTTAGCCAACATGCAAGCAAGAAGTACTCAGTTTACTTGGATGCGTTAGTTATCTCTCCACGTTCTGCCAACACTTGCAGACGTGGCATGACCCTTCAGAGATCTGACAACCAAAGATGCCATGTTCACTTGGGCAAAACAGCAAGACACAGCATTCTAGGAAGTAAAGAAAGTACTTGTACCCCGTCCTAAAGTACTCTGACTGCAATGAGGAGGTAACGTTACAGTGCGACGCTAGCGAAAAGGGACTCGGAACTAGTCTTCTTCAAAACGGGAAGCCTGTGGATTTCGCGTCGAAAACACTCACACCAACAGAAAGAAGATACGCGCAGATCGAAAAGGAATGCCTTGCGATAGTATTTTCCTGTCAGAGATTCAGTCAGTACCTAGCTCAAAGAGAAAAAACTACGGTGGAGTCTGACCGTAAGCCACTTCGGCGATTTACAAAAAGTCTGTCTTAGCAGCAGACTGCAGCAGACGTTGCTACTTCTACCACGGTGATAATCTAGAGGTTCATCTACAAACCTGGTTCTCAAATGTACGTAGCCGATGATCTTTCCAGAGCGTATCTTCCCGACCAAGGAGAACCAGACAAAGAATTTCAAGTGTTCGCGCTAAAAGTTGAAACCTTAATTAAATCCGCTAGACTCCCTAACAGTGTCAAGTGAAAAAGAGTGAAAGGCTAGCGCAGTTACAAAAGGCGACAGAACAAGATCCAGTGCTCCAAACTATGAAGACCACAGTGCTGGTTGCCTGGCTAGAACAGAAAAGTGAGGTGCCAATTGAGATCAGAGAATACTGGAACTACAAAGAAGAAATTGCCTTGCACAACGGAATCTTGTTTAAAAGCCAGCGCATCATATGCATCATTCAGCGCAGAGATCATCTCCAGAAGTCACGCAACTCATCTTGGCATTGAAGCTTGTTTAAGGAAGGCTCGAAACAGTCTTTAGGCCTGAAATGAACAGTGAGATTAACGGAACAATCATGCTCCATGTGTGCAAAATTTCATGCAAGGAACCCAAAAGAGCCAATGCAGACGTCGAAAGCCTAATCCAGATCGTCACTGGAGCCGACTAGCCCTAAACATGTTTTCTCTTCAATACATCGCTCTTGTGGATTACTACTCGGACTTTGTGACAAAACTTTGCCACCCTCATATAATTCCTAAAGGAACAATTCAGCAGACAAGGAATCCCAGATGTCCTTGTCTCTGACTATAGTACGCAGCTAACAAGCCAACACTTCAGAAGATTTGCCGAAGCAAGGGGAATTTAGACACGTAACGTCATCTCCGCGTCCCCGTAAGTCAAATCATAAGAATTCACAGTGAAAATCTCCAAACGCCTATTCAAGAAAGCGTTCCGAGAATGGTGGGATCCTTGGCTTGCCTTGTTAGGGTACAGAAACACCCGTTCGTATCAAGAAAAGAGGATCAGATTCGAAAACAATAGGTATTGTTTACATGTGTGAAACTGGCCATATTTGGTCATTTTTGAGAGCGGCGAAAACAATGACTAGCTAACGCACGAGGGAAATTCAAAATTTCCGATGACGGCACTCGCGGTAAGTTTGAATCTTCGGCGAAAGCAAAGCATCGGCAAAATTTCCCTGTGGGAGAGGGTAAGAGGAACATTTGTCACGGCACGAATAGTTTCACAGGGGTGGGTGGTTATGGTAATGAATGTCGCTCAACACACCACAGGCAGCCCAAGCTAAGGTTGAGAGCTGTGCATAAATTAGACTGTTTTTTCCACGCTATGCATAATAATGACATCGGCAACATTTAAGAGTTTGTATGGAAATGACACAAAACGTCTCAAATTGCCACAAGTCAGAAAGAAGTCGAAATAAAAAAGATTTGTCTTATTTCATTGTTTTATTGGTCATTATTGGAGGGCTTCCTGGGCTGGTTTGAAGCTTTTTGGGCGAGAAATTGAGGTTTATATTTTTCATCAGTTACTGAACGTTTAGAATTAATTAAAGGCAGGAAACAGTTTCACACTGCACCTCACTTGAGGTTCCATAAATTCCATCACAATAAACGAATCGCCCTACAACTTCAAAGGTGTATTCTTGGGTCTTGCGCATACCTCTGTTCTTTCTCATGGGTTCCAGATCCTATTTTAAGCCGTCGAAAATGCCTCTTAAATACGAAACTCGCCTATCCTGGTATGCGTTTTCATTTGAAGTGCACACATGAATCATTGCGAGCCGCGTTTCGACGACAAAATGTCCCTCAGCCGGGGAGAGGCTGAGTGAGATTGTCCACAAGCAGAAGGCGACACTGCGGAGTCCAGAGAGGTCGGTTTGAGGGCCTGATAGAAAACTATCGGTACGCCCGTGAAATTTAGTCGCCTCACTTGACGCCACGAGCACGCTTTAATGTCTTCGTGCGACAATATATCAGCATAGTGATTTGTTCCGTCACATTTACCTGTTTACCGCAAAAAAAATGTTGTCGAAATTTAGAAGCAGAGACGAGGAGCAGTTTCCACCTAGAAAAAAAACTGCACCGGTTTTCAAAGGAATGGAAATTGTGGTGGGTATTTTCCACGGTCACAGCAATATTTTTTTTTAGGGCAGACAACCCTATATATGGGATGTAAATAATGAGGTTGATTTGCGGGCAGTGAGCAGGATCACTTGCGCCAAATACTCGGCATAAAATCACCGAATGGATTGATTAGAGTGCAGCAAAAGATAGTTCTTCGTTCGTCCCTAAAACAAAATTATGGTTTTCGAAGTCAAGTGAGGCGAGTGAATTTCACGGCCGTTCTAATATTTCTCTATTTCTGTAAACCGACCTCTCTGGACTCCGCAGTGTCGTGTTTGCTAATGTCGACAATCTCACTCAGCCTGTCCCCGGCTGAGGGACATTTTGTCGTCGAAACGCGGCTCGCAATGATTCATGTGTGCACTTCAAATGAAAACGCATACCAGGAAAGACGAGTTTCGTATTTAAGAGGCATTTTCGACGGCTTAAAATAGGATCTGGAACCCATGAGAAAGAACAGAGGTATGCGCAAGACCCAAGAATACACCTTTGAAGTTGTAGGGCGATTCGTTTATTGTGATGGAATTTATCGAACCTCAAGTGAGGTGCAGTGTGAAACTGTTTCCTGCCTTTAATTAATTCTAAACGTTCAGTAACTGATGAAAAATATAAACCTCAATTTCTCGCCCAAAAAGCTTCAAACCAGCCCAGGAAGCCCTCCAATAATGACCAATAAAACAATGAAATAAGACAAATTTTTTTTTATTTCGACTTCTTTCTGATTTGTGGCAATTTGAGACGTTTTGTGTCATTTCCATACAAACTCTTAAATGTTGCCGATGTCATTATTATGCATAGCGTGGAAAAAACAGTCTAATTTATGCACAGCTCTCAACCTTAGCTTGGGCTGCCTGTGAACACACGGACAACAAAGAAAAAGTGTAGCTTAGTTTCTCGGCTTACAGAACGAGTAGAAAACATCTATACTTGTTTCGGCGAGATTTAAGTGTGCTAATCAGAAACTATATCAACGGGAATACACATCTGCAGGCTGACACACGCGAAATTCAGCAAGGGACTGTTCGCGTGTTTCATTTTGTTCCACACAACTCCTTTCTTTCAAAAAGCAGTTAACCCATTCAATTCTCGTGAAGCTGAAAGGGAGAACGGAGCATTTAAATTTCGCGCTGCATATAACATTCGGGTTGAAAAAAAAAGCATTCGGCCGTCATGGCTATTTGCATAACTTTTGACTGAACATTGGCTTCCCTCAAAGTCGAGAATACTCATCTCCACCTGACACACACGAAAATTCAGCAAAGGTCTGTTCGCGTGTTTCATTTTCAGTGTTTTACACAACTCCTTTCTTCAGAAAACGCAATTTTAAAAGCCAGTCAATTCTCGCCCAGCATAAATAAACCGAACACGCGTTTTCCACTTCGTTGAATAATCTCGAGGTGTGATAAAATGTTACAATGGGCGGTGCGCTCATTAAGAAGAGCCGGGTTTGTTTAATTAAGAAACTATTCAAAGCGTTGTATAGGCTCGAAAACAGTAGGTGAGAAAACTCGGCAAAACAAATCTCTCAAACTGAAATACTAAACGATAACCGTTCCTTGTAGAGTTCTCGCATAACAAACTTTTGAGCCATCCTTTACTAATGTTTATATCTTAAGAAAAAAGGATTATGTTGAAAGAAGTCCCTGTTCGTGACTTAAAAGTTAACAGAAAGTTAAGTTGCGTCCGTAAGAGATGCGAGTCTTAAAAATAAACCGGTTTGGCAATATATCAGAGTACCTTCTACACAAACAGAAAGAAAATGCATTTTTGTTTGACGCTATCAAGAAACGCTTTTTAAAAAGCTAAATTTCTTAGACAAAGGAATTGTTTATGCTTTTCTCTCCTACAAACTGGAAAGCGATCTAGGTTCAATGGCAGCAAGCGCTGACTAAAAAAGTAACCAAATCTAATGAACGATGTCGCTAGGACAGATTCTTATTTCATAAAAACAATTATTTTGATTTAAGAACGGCGCATACTAAACTATGACTTTTAGAGTTAGCCGAAAATTCTGCATTTTCAGTGACTAACAGACAATGCAGCGAAGGCTCGGAAAGGAGACATTTTCCCCTCGTTACCCCAGAGAAAATAGCATCACGCTAGCACAATCTACACTCCCCACCCCCACCTAAGAAGAAAGTTTGTCACGCCGAAAATTTTACGATCTTCGACGAACTTTTCGTCGTGATCTCGGCATAGCTTCCACAGCGTCCCTCTGAACAAAAGGCTATTGTTCCTGCAAACAACAGGCTATTGTTTGTGCGAATTTGGTCCGGTACAATAGACCATTTCTTGATACGTTGAAACCATTGGATCAAGCCCAGCACAGAGGCTAATGTCCCGAAGAACGAAGACTCAACTTTAGTCCGCCCTCGTGTTCTGGAAGGTGTTGAAAAGGCAGAAAGCCAAAAGAAAGGTCAGCGTACCCATTAACACTGCAAGCAAAAACTCTCGTCAAACAGCCGGTTCGATAGGCCTTACCTAGTGAAGACTGGAACCGAATCCATTCGTCGAAACAGGCAGTTCCTCAAGCCGCAGGAACAGTCAGCAGCAAATGTTGTCCCAGAGATTTCTCACAAAATCACAGAGCCTGATGGAGTGCCTGTTCCTGTTTTGGCTACTTAAGAAGGAAACAATCCAAACGTACCCGGTCCTGTATCTGCTCGATCCTGCCCCTGATCCTGAATTTGATACTGAACGACTACAATGCAATGCGCGCGTTTGTTTATGTTTTGATTCCTTTGGAGAGAGAACATTGTGATAAAACGGCTAGATTTGAGCCCTTTAGCAGCCAAGAAAGGAAATGAAGGTGTTCACTTCGTTAGGTGTACACGTTTTGTCAATAGAAAGAGCTAAATTTTATGGTTTATAAGTTTTGCAGATGACTGTAATAAAATACGATTCATCGTAGACTGTCATTACACTTCACGCAGTCAGAGAAATATTTTCAAATTGACATAGCGCATTTGGTATTTAGTGTATCGGGTCATGAGTTCGCTCATTCATTTATGTTCAACAGCACTTATACCTTAATATACCCCACTTTAAAATGTCGAAAGGTGTGTAGAGTAAAAGCAATTGACATTACTTTATTTTATCCCCAACGGCTGCAAAACCGCGATTTGTCATCCGCAGGGTGTGTTGAATGCTCAGTCACGTCCGATCTACAGAACCATTTATTACTGTACTGTAGTCAGTTTGATATTGACTCACATTCAGTTCCACATAACCATAAGAATTCTGTTATTTTTCCCTATCAACTTACTGGAACGTCCATAGTCACATTATTCTTATATGAGGTGGTCTCGCTTGTCGGTTGAGAGCTGTGCGAAACATCGAGTATCCGAATGTCGCTTTTGCGACCCGAAGAATAAAACATTTTTTAAATCAACACTGCTCCAATAGTTCCCTGATAAATCTCATAGCTCCATAAGAAAATCTCTATCCATTCTACGGAAGGATGACTTGGATGAAGGAAGATGTTACGATAGGTTTTGCTCAGATTACGTAATGTTTTTGCACCACCAAATGTATGTATGCCCTTATTTGCATATGTATGCCCTTATTTGGTAATAAATTCAAGTCGTCTCAAAAGCACGTGGTCTGAGCTCGGTTGTTCATTGGTCTCAATCTGCTGAAAAATATGCTAAAAAGGCACGATAGTTTCAAATCACTTGCCACACCCACACAAAGATTAGGATACTCTACATTCTTTAAGCAACAAAAGTGATTACCATTTAAATCCTCTTAACATTATTGCTACATGATCAAACAGTAAGGCATGCAAGAAAATGATCACCTAAGATAAAATGGTCTTGATTGTACCATAAGAAATACGATGGAGGTCAGTGAGGAGAGTATGCATGTTGATATTTAGGAAACGATCCGGACAGGCATGTAGCTTGAATGAAACCTTACCCGTGTGGAAGACGAAAAAATTAAAATAGCGATTTCTTGGCATGCTTAAGCTCCAAACCATTAAAGTACGGCAACCTTTTGAACTGTGCCCAGCTGCTGGCCATCTTAACATGGCGAAAGTAAAAAGTACAACAAATCAAGGTAAAAAAAATTCCCAATCTGCACAGTCTGCAGACTGCGGACTACAGTGGTCATTTTGGCTGAAAACCTCCAGAAAATGACAAGCAGAAAAAAATTATTTCTGGATTTATCTCTCATATTTATGTAAGACCAGTTTGTAACAGGCGAATAAAAATGTGCAGACCAACTAGTAACAACATTAGTCAACAAAACTAACTGGATATGCAAACGCCAGGCGCCGCTACGGATTTCAGGGCCGTAGCTAGCACGAGGCAAGACGAGGCACTTGCCTCATCTAAGTTTATGACAATATGAAAAAAAAAACATTTGGAAAAATAATCCCTAAAACGAATTTGCCACTAAGTGATAAAAGATTAACCCTAGTGCGGAAGACTCAAACGGTTTGCACTACGGTTCGTGACATAACAGTGACAGGCTGGGTGGCAACAATCCCGTGCGGATTGCTACCACTACAGTCAGCTGATCTGAAGGATCATGGCTTATAAAAGACAAAATTTTAATAGAATCAGCATCCCACGTTTTCTTGAGCTACTTTGAAACGCTTTTTGGCATACATTGTCTAAAAAAATGTTATATCAGTTATAATTTGGCCTCGCTATTCTGTCTTGGAATAAACACCAATCGACAGGGACAAAGTCTGCATAAATTATCAATTCAAAATCTAAAATAAACGATTACAAAGCCGGTACTTTCGTGACCGCTACTAGAAGAGCCTTTTGGCTGGCTCAGTAGAGCCAGTTTAAAGACTTTCAATGAGTTTCCGTAAAAGGTCGTTCACTCCAACATCCATGCTGTTTACTAGTGAGACAAAGAAATTTATTTAATTACAAATTAATAAAATTATTATTATTTTTATTATTGTTATTATTATTATTATTATTATTATTATTATTACTATTATTATTATTAACTATTAGAATATTTTATTACCTTTTCATAAATCATTAGTATTTTTAACCTATTGATTGATTGTAATGCAGATTATCATTACTATCAACAATAAGAAGAAGAATTAAGAATTAAGAAAAGAATTTTACTTTTTAAAAATTTTTTAAACTAATAATTGATTGTAATTTCTTAGCATCTTATTCTTATCTGTCCATTGTATTTTCACTATGACTATCAATTTTAATAAAATCATTGTCATTATTTAAAAAAAAAAATTATTATTATTATTATTATTATTATTATTATTATTATTATTATTATTATTATTATTAGATGACGTTGTCTCTCAGGCCACAGTGGAGTTCTAAAGTTCGCAGATGCAAATGGCTTTCATAAAGTTGCAGCGGCACGGTTTTGCATAAGTTAACAAGGGAGCAGAAGGCGGGGGTGGGGTGTATAAGAGCAATACGAAATTCGGGATAACCATCTGCTACTTGGTACCAGTATTACACGCCCTAGTAATGGGTACAAAAAGTGTTAAAAGGACTGAAAAAAAACTGCCGTTTTACAGTTGCACGAGTTTGAATTTTGAAGAAAAATCTCACGAAAAATGCTGAAAATAACATTTCGGAGGGAGTAGATTTAAAACATTCCTGGGGACATACCCCCAGACCTCCCTAGAAGCTCGTGCCGTCGGCGCTCGCGACACTTGCCTCGTCTGTTGTGAAAGTCTGGCTACGGCCCTGACTTTTATATTCTTTATTTTAGGCAACTGAATTCAACACATTCTCGGTAAAAAATCGCATTTTGTGTCCATGAGCTTAACGACCGCGCAAAAAAATCTTCAAAGAGGGTAAACTTTTACTACAGCAAATATTCTTATTTTTAAATGAGAATATATATTTTAGAGCTGCAAATAAGACTTCAATTAAATGGAACTAAACTTTATCTCAATTAGTCCGAATTTCTGCTTGTCAAGAAGACTTATAAGTACAAAAGTGTTTCATTTACTACTCAGTTAGGGTGGATTTATTTGCAGCATACGCTTATACTTGTCGCATTCTTAGCGCGTACCCCGTTGTAAATAAACGCGTCGATAGCCCCAGAAAACTACCCCTGCGAAACGCCTATTGTTTTCACCTTGAAAACAATTACGTTCATTACGTTCGAATTAACCCTGGACAAAATAATATACTTTGATGCTTTTACATTTTAGTTCTACGAATATATCATTGTTATTTTGAATTACACCTCACATTTTCTGTTTCTTAGTAGAAATTCGAAGTTTTCCTTTTCTCACTTCGACGTATTCCATCAATGTATTTGAGCCATCCTGATTCGAACCTTCGATCGGATACCGATAGTTTTAATTTTTTTTTCAACTTGCCAATTTAAAAAAGTTGATTTAAATTTACTTTAACAGTCTTACGAGGTAAAGAAACTACTCCCATAATTCCAACTCCACAAAAGTCTCGAAATAAGTTTTCGTTTGAGAGGAGTTGTCTCTACTTTCCACATTCTTCTTCTTCGCCCCTGATAGTTCACCGTCAGTGAGATTTTTCAAACAAACAGGTAGAACAGCAGTGACCCCAGCCCAGCAAACTTCCAAAATGTAAAACACTGAGTTCAAAAGATCGATTTCAACGAAAGATACGCCGTTTGGAAACGGGCGTTCTCCGGCCACGAAGCGAACTCCTCGGAATGGGATAACAAACGTTATTACGAGACACGTCGCTAAAGTGACGATGTTTATGCTTTTTAAACCGCACCGAGGCTTACAATCGCTGCCGCTAGCGTTCAATCTGCGTGTTTCTTCCACGTGTTTCGCCACCGCACGGAGAACGGCGGTTAAAAGTATTATCGCTGGAACCACAAACTGCAGCATAATCACCATATAGCCATACAGCCACACGTCGAAATTAGCCTCCCAGCTGACTCCGGGCGGAGGGCAATAACAGCCGTTACACTTTAACACGGGCATTTTATGGTACAAATAGCTCAAAGCTGGAGAGAGCAGGAGTGCAGTCGACAGCAAAATTCCCGCAAAAGTTAGCGTTATTTTTACGGCGGAAAACGACCATCGACGCTCTGTTTTCAAATAACGCACCACAACAAATGCTGTAAGGTTGAACACAGACAACGACATGAAACAAGCCGTGATATTTGGTAGGATGTCACAGATTGTGTGGTCCTCAGCTCGCGCGATATCGTCGACAGGGTTGAGCTCATCACGAAGCAGCAAGACCAGATGCGTGAATAGATTTCCTGTGTTGACAATCGTTTGGAACACGACGAAGTATTTAAGATTATTCAGGGACCGCCATCTTGAACACTGACAACAATAGACGGTAATGTAGAGGTTGAAGAGGGCCCCGCAGCAAAATATTAGCGGCGAAACAATCATAACACAGCAAGCTTGTATTCTTTTAAAGTGTAGCTGGATAAGCTGATCAAGTTCTGAAGACACAGGGCGACTACTAAATGAATGGCACGCGGAAAGTTTTGCTGCCACAATCAGTTGACCCCTGGATGCTGTGCTTTCAAAACAATGAACTCGTGACTACAATCATGCAAATATGCACATTCGCTTAATAAACAGCGCGAATTAACATAACAAAGTTGTAGTTCTTCTCAGTCGAGAGCAAACGTTTAAACGTACGATCACAGCAAGACCAATAACGGACTTCAGATGCTAGAGACTGAGAGCGACGGAGAGAAATGATCAGATGTACCTGTCAGAAGAGCAGGTTTCCTGTCAGATTAATTCAGTAACCTCAAAATAAAAAGTTTCAAATATTAAGAAGCCAATGCAATATATCACAACCCAATAAATTGAACTAAAAAAAAAACGTCACTTCAAGTTTTTAAGGTCGTTGAACTTTTCGTTTTACCTGTTTTCTCATACCCCGATAATCAAATCATTTCAGTTCCTTTTGCTCAAAGGAACAAAGCGTTTAGATGGCCTGATAACAAAGGAAATGTGCATAAATATCTGCCTGCGATCAGTCTTTTGGAAGCTGATCGATCTGAATTGTTATCTTCTGAAGTGCACTTGTCACGTGAAAAGCACCCGCGTTAGTCCACTGATCAGGCAAGAATGCGCGTCGCGTCAGTGTTGGCTAAAGTTATAAGAGTTCGGAGTAAAGGGCCGATTACATGAGCCGGGCTGGCTCGGTAGAAGGGCTGGCTCTGTCTGCCGAGATGACTGCTCAGCCCGGTATTACATGAGGCGAGCCAGCACGCCTGCGGCTAAATTTAGAAGCTGTCGTGTAAAAAGATGGCTACATCAAAGAGCATGAATCGAGTGCTTTAACTTTCGCTAATCCATGATTTTAGTGTATTATTTTCAGTTTTACGTGGCTTAATGGCCTGATAAACCTTTATGTGTTATAAAGAATGAGAAATATCGATCTTTTGGTGAGCCATTTTGCTCTGAAGCGAAATTTAGTGACGAGAAAGTGTTAGCCCGGCAGTCGCGATTACATGGTAAATTTTCATCCCGGCTAGCCGAGATCCCGGCATCGCGATGCCGGGATCCCAGCTAGCCAGGCTGAGATTTTTCCATGTAATCGCAAAGTTGATTTATAATGTATTTTACAGACGTGCCGAGATCCCGGCAAACCGAGCCAGCCCGGCTAAGCAGGCCAGTCCGCCAATCGGCCCCTAACAGACCCTGTGGTTGTATAGAAAGAGTGGGTTGGGGGTTGCGGACCGCGGCTACAAAAAGTGCTGTTGAAAATGCGGCTATTAAATATTAAATGCGGATATGAAAAATGGGGTATGGAAAACGCGGGTATACCAAATGCGGGTGTAGCCAACATGCAGATATAGAAAACGTGAGAGAAATTAAATGCGGATTTGGGTATAGAAAATGCGGAAATGAAATTGCGAGTATAGAAAAATGCGGATATGGAAATTGTGGGTATAGAAGATGTGGCGAATGAAACAAGAAATGCAGAAAACAGGGAACAAATAAATCAGTACTAAAGGCGTTCAGTGCGGTAGTTCAGTTCCACCTAGCACTTGTAACTGAAAACGAAACGTGTCTCACGTGCTTAGCTTGATCACGGAGTAGTACAAGTTTAGACACGGTAGTCAGTTTGTTGCTAGAGTCTCCTGTTTCCCCTGCATTATTCAGTAATCGTACTTATACGTCCATAACGTAACATTTGAGGTCCCCAGGGAAAGAGAATGGATAGGAAAACGTTTGTTTCCTGGACGTCAGTGGTCTTAGCCATGTTTGTGGTTATCAAAAGACAAAAATAGGAATTCCTGTAGCCGAACGTGACCGGAACGTCAATGGCCTGTTTGTTAGGATTTTCAAGGTTCCTTATGAAAAAATTTTGTTTATATAAAACAATATTGCGCAAATTTAATCTGTGTAGTATCGTTTGCACATGTTCAGTTTTATCAGTAGCTTGATCTGTTGGGATTCTATACCTTAAAGTGCACCTAACCCCAAAAATTTTTTCCCTGTCACATAAATTCTGTTATCACCTCGAGCATTTCGTCGCATAAAGTTTTTGATTTGGTTTAATCCCTGATTTTCTGTGCGCGGTTGAAGTATGGAAAATCGAGCGAAAATAGACACCATTTTGGTTCAGGGTCGAGCAGTGAGGGCATGGGACTAGTCACCTTGTGACATCAAATCAAGAACTCGCAGTCTCGCGCTATCTCTATCGGAGCATGATCGGAGCTATATTTCTCTTGAGCTCTCGAAGATGTAAAGAAAACTGTCGACCGTTTGTATTGCTCCGAGACGTAGTAACCTAAGAAACAAATCTCAAGATGTATGACTACATAATACAGCATTTTTTGACGACGAGCGACTAGAGGCGAAGAGATGAAATAAGTGGATTTTGTAAAGCAATAGCGAGCAAAGCGGCAGCCTTCCAAGCACTCGATACTATGCTCGAAGCAAGTAAAGATTTGTTGTCGCAGAATAAGGTATCCGATCAAACGATAGCTTTTTGTGTATTTCCAATGATTCAACGGCCGATTAACCACAGAATACCCTGCCACATGAACTCTTTTTTGTGGAGCTCTCTACGCGATACGCGATACGCAGAAAATTATTACCTTTGCGAATTATTCAAGTTGGCTACACGGTAAGCGCTAAATAATTACATGTAAGCGGTACCCAAACAGCCGATCGAGGGTTTAAAATTAAAGTCCGTAATTATAGACAGTCCTCCTTCAGCAGAGCCGAACGCGCTTTCTCCGCTTTCTCCATTGCCATTATTCTAGTCTTTGAACGTGCTTCGCTATAAGAATTTTATCTTGAGTCATTTTAAATCACTCTAGCATAACAAAACATTACTGCGCAGATATCCCTTGTTCATATCCTCCGTTGAAGTAGACTGCAAGCAGCCTCTTGCTTCTTTTATTACCAATTTTTGTGCGAAAAAAGGCCGCAAGAAGATCGAAGTGCGAGCGATGAGCGGTGAAGCCTCGAGTCGTGAGCTAACTGTAGCGAGGGCCAGTTGATTTACATAATTTGTACATTTCCGCTCGCACGTAGGATCTAAGGAAACAGCTCGCACGTTGAAGCGAGTCAAACGATTGGTAAGATAATCTCAGTTGAACCGATACTAACAAACTCTCGTGCTTATGATTCTCGTCAATGTCCTTTGGAAAATAATTGCCCTCCTGATTCACTAGTGTTATAAATTGTTGTTATTGTTAATGCTCGTTACAGAAATGGACAAGACGTAAGTGATATCGCTGTTTCCACATTTGCTTCTTTGTAAAATAAATAAATGAAGAAAGGAATGCTTTATTAAAATCTTCATTTCTAGAAGAGATTCCCTCAGCTTAAATATTATAAATCTCAAACGCGAGAAGCGGAGAGTAGGAAAAAACGTGAAGAACGAACGTGCAAAATAAAATGTAAACACTCACGGGCGAAGCTCATCATTCCCGCCTCTTCGCGGCCCTCCAAGGCCAATCGTTGCTTTATTTGCTGTTCCAGTTCTTAGTTTGCCTTTATTTCCTTTCTGCATTGAGCGACCCATTCTTCGTCGGTTAGCGGGTTATTAGCAGATATGGCCAGGACGGCACTTTCTTCATCAATTGTCGGTGTACTGTCGACTTCGTGTTCCGCATCTACCTCGTATTCAGAGCTAAAAGTCATATACAAATCAGCAGAATCTGCGTAGGTCGTCTCAGTATCTGCTTTGGATTACAACATTGGAATTTTAGTCATACTATGACTTTGTTCATAGTCATACTATGACCTTGTCATAGTCATACTATGACCTTGTTTGGACAGAAGGCTTCGATCAATAAATGAAGTCAGAGAAACACAGCTAAAAACTATAAAGCGGCGTGGAATTCTTGGTTCTTGATCTGACGTCACAACTACGGCTCGTCCCAGGTTCCTCTTCCTGGGACTTGAACCAAATTTTTGTGGAATTTAACAGGCTACAGAAAATCGAGAATTCGACCAAATCAAAAAATTTTTGCGAAGAAATGTTCCAGATGATAACATAATTTTTTTAGCGGAAAAAAAATTTTAGGGCTTAGGTGCACTTTAAGATTTAAGCTGCAGAAAATTTTCGGGAACAGAAAGTTATCCCTTGAATTTACGAGTTGCTGTTCCGTTGGTTGGGGAAAAGGGTGGCTGATCTAAAAGTGCGAACCGACAAATCTGTTCCTCCAAAAAAAACTTATTTTCCCATGTTTCGAAGGTGACAATTGACCATTTAAAAAAATCTAGGTTTCCATCGCAGTTTATTTGGAATATCTCAGGCGATATTCAGCCAAAACGACCCACTGGGTGCCCTGGCCTGCTCTATACAGCAGCCTAAGCTCCTCCCCTTATTCTGCTGTTGTGTGTTCAGATTTTGTTCTCATCTCCCACTCGTTGCAGCACGCAGTAAAACATAAAAATAATTCCTGTGTTTTTTGTCTTATTCTTGTCTGTGACATTCTGGGGTCGTAGTCTTTTAGTACGCAATAAAACGCGATGATTTTCCCGTGTTTCTTTTCCCACTCTATCGTTGTGTGACATCTTAAACCAGTCTCGTACTCTTTTTGGCACGCACCAACACACTATCGTTTCCTGTATTTCTTTTCTTATTCTACTGTTATCTGCCGTCATCTCGTACTAGTTTCGTACTCTTTTCAGCACACAGTAAACCACTATCATTTCCCGTATTTCTTTTCTTTTTCTTTTTCTTTTTTTTTAATTGAGCTAACACTACATATACACAAAAAAGGAGTACAGCAAAATTACTAGAAAAAAATGTAGCAATAGAAAAGCTAGCCTGTTCCAGGCTCTCAGATAGTTGGGACGGCATGAAAATTAGAAAGGGAACGCGAAAATAAGACGCGCGGGATCTGGAAAAATGGGGGCGGTGGCGGGAAAGGGAAGGGAGAGAGCCTGTAAGCATTTTTTTAAGGACACTCAATCCGCCCACTTTTAGCAAGGTTTTAGATAATTAGATTTCGGCTGTCAAACTGTCGAAATGTCAATTTGTTGGGATCGTTCTCAAATTTCTCGCGCGAGTTTTCGCGCAATCTCGCCATGCGAACACGAGGAAATATTCATGCCTTCCAGCACGTCTGATTTTCAGATTTTGCAAAAACAAGATTGGAACAAAGGTTCCTCGAATTTCCTTGCTCGATGTGGTGAAAAACAAGGAACTGCTGGTGTTTACGGGCACTGTTGGTGTTTACATGTACGTTGTTAAATCGATTGGACAGTGCTCCATAAGCACGAGTTAGTTGCTTAACTTGCTCGGAAATTTTAACCCGTATATGTAAAATTATAGGCCAAACACGACTTCCGCTAGTCACTAAGCCGTTTAAAACTTTGTTTACGCCATCGTTTGTGCTAACTCTTTGGCAATTAGTTCGGTTTTTTGGCTCGCCTTTATTGCAAGATTCCTTTGAAGCCGCTTTAAAGCTTTCTAAAAGGATCAGTGATTTCTCAGGCCGTCAGTTGCTGTTTAATGTTTGCGGTTAGTTTGCCACGGATGTCTTAATTAAATGTGTAAAACGTCCAAGTTATTTTGAAACTGTTGTAGTCTCCTTTGATCGTGTAGGATCTAGGCTTTTCGCACCGTTATTTTAACTCCCTGTTTGTAGTCGTGGTAGACTGCGAGTAGTCTCTAGGCGCTCCCTTCGCGTCGCGTCTCCTCGAACTTTCGCGCGCGCGTGTGTATTTCGTCCGCCCCACAATCGCCATCGCCAAAATTAGAGACTACTCGCAGTCTATAGTCGTGGTTGAATTTTGCCTTCTTGCGTGAACTAAAACACCTGAAAACATAGTACCTCCATCGTCCCATTGCGTTACTAGCATCCAACAGAGAAATCTCTGAATTCTCCAGCACTTTAATTGCGCTTTGCAATTCTCCCTTTTTTCTGATCCTTTCTACGTCCTCAAATTTCCCAATCGCCGCTGCACTTGGCCTCCCATCACCGAAACCATTATCTATTATCGTAGCTTCTGGATTCAGAGCAGCTTTTGCCAGACGTGTAAACAGCTAAAAAAACAAACTTTTGCCGAAGCCCGTTGTCAGAATCGCAAAAACGTCTTTTCCACGAGCCAGGTTTAGTAGACAAGTCTTCTGCTCCTTCCTAATCTACTTTAAGTTCGGAAAATTGCGCAAACAGTCCTCTGGAGCGGTAGATAACGTGGACTCATCTATATCACGCGCGCGCTTCGCGGTAACCATCTTTCTGATTGTCACAAATGACCCTCACTACGAGGTGTTGATGTCGGCTGTCAAAACTGACCAATCTGAGGGTATACCAGGAGCTGGTATACCGGAACAAGCCGTTAAAAAAATGCTTACAGGCTCCGCCGCCTTGTCTCTCCCCAGCCCCTTCGCTTTTTTTCGCGCTCTTTTTCCTTTTTCTCAATTCGCGCTTTCCCCCACTATCTCGGAGCCTGGAACAGGCTATAGAAAAGCTAAATGAACAGAGAGCATTACAAAGACGAAAAAATTGAATATGCTATAAAGAGCTTAACTAACATTCTACGTTATAAGCTTTACATTTTTTACCTGCAAGATAGAAAAATAAAAGGAAATACCTTGACAATATACCTTTCTAATAGGCTTACATAAATATTCTAATTAACAATATTACATTACATTTTGACTTATGTTACAGTACTTATTTATTTATTTTACTTGAAAGGTAGGTGAAGAAGAGATTACGAGGTGCTACAATTTTCAAGTTTCCATTGTAGGAAGATCTTATTTGTAAATTCATCAAGATTAAGGGTTTTTCCAAAGACCTTACAGTTATAAATATACTGTTTTTGGTATACTAGAAGTATGTCTAGTCTGCGTTTTTGGAGAGGAGTTAAATTAGAAACACTACCGTTTTCCGTAAGCATATAACGAACAAACTGATCGCCAGAGAGATCTGTCTCTGTATTGTGCATGCGATTGAACCACCTAAGGGTGAGGTTGTAAAAGTACATTGAGTTGTGGCAGTTTATAAAGGTATGGTCGATGGAGTCCGGATTCGAGCAACGAGTACAAAGATCATCACTAGCCGTGTTGTATCTTTTCAACTCTTTTCTAGTTGTGATTATTCTATGTAACAATTTAAAGGAGAACTGTCTTAGTCTATTATAATCTTTAGAAAGGGCGTAGATGCGGCTAAAGCATTTCTGCCAATCTGCTGAGATCTCGGGAATGTGTTTTTTCCAAGTCTTAACAGAAGTTGGAACAACAGTAGATTTCTCATTCATTAATTTATAATAATTTGTGCAACGCAGTTTCTTTAGATCTAAGTTCACGCCTTCTGAGATTTGTAAAATGGGAGATGCAATAGAGTCGAGGCGCACATCTTGATGTGGAGATTCACGAGCTAGCTCTTCACATTGATCAGTCGGAATTGCTGATAATAATTGAAAATATTGCAAAAAATTAATTTTGATTTTAAATTTACGCTGAAATTCTTCAAGTGAGAGAATATTCCCTTCCGAATTCAAAACATCGTGGACAAAGAGAATACTGCTATCAAACCATGATTTCCAAAACACTGGATTGCCGTCGATTGTAATGTTTTGGTTGTTCCACAAGATGGATTTACTGTTAGCGTCTTGAAGACTATTTTTCTTCACAACACTAAAATATTCTAAGAGTTCACGATAAAAAAGAGGAAGGTTTTTTGCAAGTTTTGAGGCATTGTAATTGCAGTTAAGGAGAAATGCCAGGCCTCCATGTTTATTAAAATAGTAATTTTGAATAGCCTTCCATGTATCATTTGTGTCGCTTAGCAGTCTACTTAGCCAGGCTAAGCGTGATGATTGGACCAAAATCCTAAAATTTGGAAAGTTCAGACCTCCTTCTGAGAGCGGTTGATATATCACATCCCTTTTAACTTTATCGTTTTTATTTTTCCACAAGAAATTAAACAAGAGCGCCTGGGTGTTCTTAATCACTGTTTCTGGAACGCTAAGCATGGATGCAGTATAAATTAACTGAGAAATACCAATTGTTTTAGCGAGCAGAGTTCTACCATAAAGAGTAAGGTCTCGCGTTAACCACAAATTTAACTTGGTTTTCATTTCACGGATCATATTAAAGAAATTTTCTTCATTGTTTTTATCTTCATTATACGATAAATATGTTCCAAGTGATTTTATTGGATCTTTTGTATAAGAGGAATTTATGTCTTTGGCTCTACTACCTTCTAACGAACCGATCCACATTACTTTTGTCTTTTTATGATTTACTTTAAGACCCGAGATATTCCCAAAAAGTTCAATATTGTGAAGGAAACAAGTGAGAGAATCTGTATCACGGGCGATAAAAGTTGTATCATCTGCAAACTGAGCGATTTTAGCTTCCTGTTGATTCGGAAGAATGAAACCTTTACAGCTCCAATCTTTTCGGATTTGCATGTTAATATTTCTACCGCAAGAATGAACAAGAAGGGACTGAGTGGGCATCCCGGACGTACTCCTCAAGAAATTTTAAAGTAATTTGTCAAGAAACCATTGTTCATCGCTGCCGATTCCACGTCGTTGTATATGACAGAGAACCCCTGATTTCCTGATGACCAGGACTTTGGATATAAGGTTCCATTCAATTGAATCAAAAGCTTTCTCAAAGTCAACAAAAAGGAGTATGCCTGGAAGCTTCTCTATATTTGTATATGCCATTATGTCATTTAATAATCTTATATTTTGGCCAATACATCTTCTCTTTACGAAACCGGTTTGGTCTGAGTGAATTAATTTAGGCAGAAAGGTTTCGTTTCTTTTAGCAATTATCTTTGTTAAAATTTTATAATCGACATTTAGAAGAGTTATACGGCGCCAGCTAGAGATTTCTGTCAAGTCACTGTCACTTTTCGGTATTAAAGAGATAATGCCTCTTCTCTGTGAAATTGACAATTTACCACTACGAAGAGGCCTCCTTATAGGAATTTAAGAGCTCCCTGCAAGGGGTGTCGAAGAGCATTTCCTAAAATTCTTTGGTGAATCCGTCCTCGCGCCCGGAGTTTTATTATTTTGAAAGGAAAGTAGTGTGTTCTTAGGACGATTTCTGCTCAACGTTCGAGCAGTAAGTGCAAAAATGAAGTTACCAAAAAAATACTTGCAGCACTGTCACATTTTGAGAACAGATAAGAAGAACTTGCCCGTTACTTTTGCTCCCAAGCTGACCCCGCGAGAGAAAATTGGATTTGAAGTTATCAATATTTCAATTAAAAAGACGCTTCATGTCAGTTCAAAACAAAATGGCGCCCGTTTTAGCATACTTTTACGAGATTTGAAATTAATTTTCTTGAGAATGCTTTAGAATTTCATCGCGGGGTCACTTGGGCAAGTGAACTAGAGTGAGATGTTTCAAATAGCATTTAAAATGTTACCGTGCTATGAGTGGTTTTTTGGTAAATATTTTTTGCACTTATTGCTCGAACGTTGAGCGCAATCCGTCTTAATCTCTTCCAGTGTCAACTCATGTTCTAGCTTTGTTTGTTCCTCATCGCTAAGTTTAGGAAGATCTAGAGATTCAATAAAATTTTGTAGAGCTTCCGTTTGCTGGGGTCGGGCACTATCGCATATTTTCGTTTTCTACAATCCACTAAAGTAAGATTCGATTTCTTTTTGTTTAAGCTGAGGATCAGTTGTTTCTGTCCATTAATTATTTAGTTTGATTTGCGATATCGTCTTTTTCTCATAATTACGTTTTTCTAAATTGAAAAAATATTTGGTAGGCTTTTCACCTTCCTCTACCCAACATGCTTTAGATCTATAAACTGCCTCTTTTCCTTTTTGGTCATAGATTTTTTTAAATTCTTCTTTAGCTGCTGCAAAGTTGTTCAGTAATTCCTGATCAAGATTCCCACTCAGCTATGATAACTTATGATCTAACTCCTGCAGCGAGTGCTGAAGACTAATTTCTCGCTTCTTTTAATTAACTCACGTCTTTTGTTTTTGGAATAGGTTATAGTCCTACAACGAATGTCCATTCCATTTTCTGTATTTCTTTTCATATTCTACTCTTGTTTGACATCTTTTGTTAGTTACGTACTCTTTTCAGCACACAGTACTGAAGCACTACCATTTCCTGTATTTCTTTTCTTTTTCTGCTGTTGTCTGTCATCTTGTATGTTGTCTGTCATCTTGTACTAGTTTCGTACTCTTTTCAGCACACAGTAAACCACTATCATTTCATGAATTTCTTTTCTCATTCTACTTTTGTTTGACATCTTGTGTACTTTTTTCAGTCGGCATGCGGCAAAACACTCAGAAACACTAACATTTTCACGTATTTCTCATCTTATCTACTGTTGTCAGTTTTCGTGTGCTAGTCTACTCTTTTCTGATGTTGTCGACTGTCATGCTGTTCTATTTTCGTTCTCCTTTAGGCACTTCATCAAACAGTAGCATTTAACTATACAGTGAAACCTGTATTAAGCGGACACCCTTGGGACCCTCACTAGTGTCCGCGTAATACATGGTGTCCTCTTTATACAGGTTCTGATAAATTGCTAAACAATAGTTATTTATTGCAAACCTTTCGCAACTGGCTGCTCTGGGTAGAAGAACTAAATTAGCTGGAAAAAGTGCTCTTCGAAGCAGATAACAATGCCATAATGTCATTAAAATACCTTCTGGAAACACCTATAGTGTCCGCAGGTTTCTCGTAACAAAATGGTTTGATTTTAGTGTCTGCGTCCGCTTCCGCTTAATAGAGGTGTCCGCTGAATACAGGTTCGTTTTTAAGTAAACATCGGATGGGAAGAAAAGTTGGGGACTTAAGCGGGTGTCCGCTCAATAAAGGGTTTAATATGTGGCTTGCATGCAAACTGTGTATGCACTGAAGGCGGAAGCCTCTGGTGGCCTGATGGAAGTCTGATGGGGGCGTTCCTTCCCAGAAAAGTTTCAAAATTTGAACTTAAAATAGTAATTCATCCTCACTGCATACCCATTACCACATCGCGGTAGACTAAGTTATGGAAGGAGTCCGCGACTACTGTGGCAGCAAGGTATGCAGTGGGCAAAAAGGGGTAGCACCGTCAACCGGCACCAGGGGAGGAGGGTGGGGCGACAAAAGCTTCCTCCACGGGAACGCCGGCAAAATGACAACGATCGAGGCAAAAACCGGGAATTTAAGCGAAGAGAGTGAAAAGCATCATGCCTGCCCAAAAATGTGAAAGCATGGTGGAATTCGAGGGATAAACATCGAATTCCGCGAATGCGCTAATTATGTATGTAGTGAGAATAGTAATTTGAGTACAACTATAGTTAATAACTACTGGTACTGATTACAGCTATTCTGATTTTATTGATTCTGAAGGAAAATTGTAAAGCAACCAAAATTAGAAATGTGTAAAAACATGCACTTTAGAAAGTGGACCTACTGAAATTTAAAAAAAAGTAGGTCCATCACACCGTCAAAACCGGACCATGGACTGGCTATAAATTTTCCTGTCTCCTCTAGTGAAACAGTAAAGGAAACTGGTAAGCTTCTTAACGTGGGATAGCCCCTCAATGGACAAGCATACAATTCCCTTGTCTTCTTTTATTATCCCAGCCTTCATTTTGCTTAGAGGCAAATCTTTCTGAAAATCTTTGACAACTATCAAGAGTTGCAAGTTTCACTTTGGTTTCGGGAAAGATGGAAGGATATAATCTTTGTGATCGCGTTGCCGGTTATTTTCTAAGAGCTAAGTTATCAAAATATATTGATTATTGGATTTCACAAAAAATCAAACCTGTTTTAAAGTTTTTTTTATGGACAAAGCCGTTTAAAATTGGTTACACTTTCATGGTAATTCCTGTATGAGTAAATCTTCAGGGAAAATATTTGTGCAGGCGCTAAAAGTGGTGAGAATTTCGTGCCGTATGTAAAACATGTAAAACACACCAGTGACTCGACTGTGATAAAACAAAAGGGAAGAAACTGAACAGTCTTTAAACAATGCTTCCCCGCTCATTGCAAAACACTTGAGCATTTTACATCTAGTTTAAACCTCGTACGCAGAGTTGAAAGATGAGATTTCAGTCTGACACTAACCCCGGCAAGAGGTGTGTGTGTGTGTGTGCGGGGGGGGGGGGGGCAGTCCTTGTATGTAAGATTCCCTCTTTAATCTCTTTACGGTTATCAATTTACCTTATCAACTCAGTTGAAAAATCGAAATTTTTGTGTTCCACTTCCCCACCGACGCGGCACCAAAGTTTCTTTAGAAACTGACCCCATGGTATGTAAGGGTGAGAGGTTGTGCACCCTAAAACCTGAAACCTAGCTGTCACAGACCAAACCAGAGTGTATTTGCAGTTACTTTTTGTGAAAACTTGCGCAATAGGTGTAGGGGAGAGAACTGAACTGAACAACTTTATTAATGTGTCACGTCGGAAACCATGGTAGCATTTGTGAGCTAATAATACTAACTTTTTCTCACACATCGATTTAAGAGTGCTACATTCTGTGAAGCGAGGACTTCTTCGCTGGGCCTGTTCCATTCCAAAATCTAGATTATTTTCGCAACGTGCACGTGTATCGTCTCAAGCTCGTCAAAAAGCGTTTTCCCGCATGAACCCATGTTAAGATAAAAATCAACTTCTGCTGTAATGCAAAGAGTCTATGTAGATTATAGTTTCTGTAAAGGGCTTTACTAACTCTATTACGTGACTTTTAAGTTTACAATCTAACTCAACTGTTAATCGCCCCATGTAAGGGAATCCGGAATCCGGAATCCAACATTTTTTTGCCTTTTGGAATCCGGAATCCTGGGATTTGGAATCCGGAATCCACTCCCTGGAATCCGGAATCCGACCTCATCCGTAACTATGGAATCTCGGTCTGGAATGTACTACACTGTTAGTAGTAATTACATAACAAATCACCGCCTACCCCATCCCCGCGGCGTCCCCTACCACCACCATCACTAAAAAGTGTTTGGTCACCTAACACCTACATTAAGCGTGTCATTACTGCGGCTGGGTGGTTGTGAGTCCTTGCAGGGCCAAGTTTAAGATCATTTTTCTGTCATGTTGTCTTTCTGAACTTCACTGAGCTTGACCCGCCCTGTCTCCTAAGCGGTCAATACCGTTCACAGTTGTTTTCTTTCATGCGGGGTTTCACATCGAGGTACATGTAGTGGTATCCAACATTTACCGTTTTATTCTGCTGTTTTGATCTTGAACTGTTAATCAAAGACTTAAACACCGAAAGAAGTACAAAGCTGAGTGGGAGAGACAATCATGTGATAAATACATAGCTATTTGGTAGTCGTACATATCTTCGCAGGTTTTCTTGAGACATTTTTCATGTGTCAGATCTGAACATCATGAGATCAAAAATCTTCGAGCAGCATTACTCAGTATTTGGAATCATTTTACCTCGAAACTTGAAACGTCAATTTTTACGAAGCACTGTCTGTGTCACCGCTGGTGGGGGCAAGACTGTTGCCGCTTTAAGACTGTGATGGTTGGCTGTTGGCTCAAAGAGAGCTCATCCGCCCTTTCACTAGCCTCCGATCCTACGCAAACGTTCTTTTGGTTGGTTACGCAACGATCCCTCCCAACAAACGATCGGATGAGGGGTGGGTGGGCACTAAGCGAGAATAAAAACAAGACCCGTTAGGGACAGACCATTAGGAAAAGTATGGAGGGGCGGGGGGCAGCCTAAGAAAAATTCTTGCATCGGCCTTCCGAAGTATTTCACAGAAATCTTAGCAATGTGTGCCAGAAAGCAGATTGGAGTAAAAAACATCTGTAGTTAAAAAAGTGCCTTCTTTCCTGGCTTCTGTACAGAGCGAATGTGTATTCAAAACGGCATTTTAACCAGTAAATTATTTATTTATTTAATTCTTTCACCACGATTGATCAACACAGTGAGGGGATAAAACAGGAGTGCGTCATTAACATCAACCCCTTAATTACCCACCCAACCCATGAAAGGTTCACCACACCAGCGGAGTCTACGTCCCCTACTCTTTGCGAACAGCAGTGTAGTGTAAACGACTTACAATCGCGGGCTGTTGTCGTTTCCTTCTTTCATAAACTCTCGATAAACTCTCAGCGGGAGCCCTCGCGAAAGCATTATCAGAAAGCATTTATAGAAAGCGTTACTTATTAGGCCCTATAGATGGCGGTAGACCTCTGGCAACCGGCAGACACCAGACACCACTGAAAACTAGCTGAGTAGAATGTGCTGCCTTTGTGTCGCATCTGCAAATGGTTAGACATTCTTGTCTTCTCGGATAAGGACGAAAAATCGTATGCTCCGTCTCACAGCACTTTCCTGTCTTCACTTTTTTTTAATTTTTTTTTTTTGCAATAAAAAAAGATTTTATTTGAAAATATGTACATAAATTACAGAAATATTTGAAATAAAAATTAAGCAATATATAACCTAACTACTATAGCATGAATCATAAAAATTGGCAATGACCTATAACAATTTCCCAAATAAATTCTTGGCTGCTCAGATGCGATCACTTCTAAATGTCTTCACGGATCTGATTCTCAGTGTGAGACTTAAATGGTAAAATAATCCTTATTCTTCACAGAAAATAGTCGCCACAACGCAGACAGCAATTGATGCCCAGAATGTTGGAAATTGCGTTTCCCAGCATCTAGATTTCAAACTTTTCTGGGGGAGCATGCCCCCAGTCGCCCTAGATTAAAGAGACTCTTGCGACGCCTTTTTTCCTCTTCCACACAGCAGGCCGCCACTTACTGGAAAATTGATGAAATCCCTGTGTCTGAACACTTGAAATCACAAGTATTTTTATGTAAAAAAAGTTTCAAAGTATGTAAACAGTGGTTTTTAACATTTTTAGACTTCTAGTGAAGGGACTAAAATTAAAAAATTCTTGGAGGTGTCCACTATCACGACCGGTATTAAACAAACAAATAGTGGTTGTCAGAAAGTCGTATAATTAAATTAGAAAACTGATGATCGATTACAAAGATGCATCAGCAGTAACACATGCCTTTGCATTTGGAAATTAAAATAAATTTTGATCTTTTGGAGAGCAAATGAACTGCCCGTTTAGATTGACGCCTTTGTACTCAAATTGCAAAATATTGGCCTCTGAAGAACCAATGAAAACCAGAGTTAGGAACTTTGGAATCCAGAATCTTATAACGTTTGGAATCCGGAATCCATAGGCATGGAATCCCGAATCCAACCTTCGGAATCCAGAATCCACGGTGTGGAATCCGGAATCCACGACTCGCTTGGATTCCTTTACATGGGGCGATCTTAAACATCTGGTTGGCTCAATCTAATTACTACGGGTATCGCTCAGCGTAATAGCCGGACAAATAAACTCTCCCTACATTTAAAACATAATTACAGTTTTTCCAGTACAAGATCTAACACGGTTATAGTAACACTAATTTAATATACAACTTCTTAAGAGCGACTTTCAGTAAAAATCAAGCAAACTTTCAATTTAGCGGCAGGTAGTTGAAAAATCGATTTCTTTTGTATTGTGCATATAATTAGGTATTAGTAAAGCTAGAAACCTGATGCGGTTCGTTTTCGCCAGAAGCGCTTTATTTTCGAAAAAAACGAGGAAATCGATTCTCGGGTTCCGTAGGTCAAAATCACAGGAAATAAATCTTGAAAATCAGTACTATAAACTTGCATCGCGCTGGTAAACTAAAGCGCAGAGAAAAAGATAGGGACTTTCTATCGACAGAACAAGTCTTTTTCATTAACCAGACAGTTGTGAAACAGCAGTAGCGAAGTCTGCTGAACACAAACGATTCCAACTAAAAGGCAGGTTTTGATGATCACGTAGAAACTGATTTGGAACCTAACTTCTGTGAAATAATTTAACATGTGCCATAATTCTAAATGGTCTCAATCCTCATTCAATAGACAGCACCAAACATTGAAATAAACCATACCTTGAAACTGGCTTGGGTGGGTTATCCTAGCCTCCCACGCAGTCGTTTTTAGGGGAGTCGTATTACCCTCCTCCCCACAAACGCCTGCTTACCAGAGTTCAACATTCCTTTCCGCCGCTTAGCCAATCACATTGTACCTGCTTATGTCTGGTAGGTTGACCTTGACCGCAGGACGCTTTCGCGGGAACACATGCAGATAAACAGGACGCGCGATATAAATTTTAAAAGGTAAAGTAAAACGTCATCTCAAAATCGTTCTTGAACAAAATTGCGTAAGCTTTCAAATTGCACGTTAAACTTCAAAATCCGTGCTAAGATTTTGGAGAAATAAATTTATTTATGTGCGCGGTAAACTCTGTTTAGGCATAAAATCTATGATATCGCGTTGCAATCCCGCGCGGTACTAAATTTTTCCAAAAGGATTAAATGCAGGGAAAATTTTTAATTACATTCTCTGAGCTTTCAAATGGTCCATTTAACTTAGAAGTGCAGGAATATCTATACTCTATAAGCTTTCAAATGCAACATTAAACTTAGAAATCCGTCGTGAGTTTTTAAGTTTTAAAACGGATAAATTCACCCCAAGAGATAAGCTCTGTGTCATCACAAATGGTGATTGTAAACTAGACCATGCATTGCAAACTAGGACTAGCAGTCCCTTCTGTTTTAGATAGGAAATATTATGCAAGAAGAGTATGTGAACGCGCTTACGTTGTAAAAGCCTCCTTCGCCCTTCGACGAAAAGATAGCAGAAACGTTAACAGATATGCCAGCGAACTTGAGTATGAGAGATTTCGCCGCCGGAAACGCACTTGGTTGTTGTGGCATGTGTGATGTTTTCATCCCATTTATCAATTTATCATCTCGCTAGGTCCTTTGTCGTCTTTAATACTCTTTGTCTCTTCAAGTCGCAGAAGTCTCTTATATCCCTTCCCAGCAGTTTTTGGAAGTGCCGAAGTCTTCACCAACCGTCCCCTCGACCAGCAGCGATCAGGCAAGCAAGATCAACAACGCTTTGTCAGAAAATTCGAACCGTCTTTCGGTATGATGACAGGATAAAACCATCGCACAGTAAATACTTTTAATCACAAGCAATGTATTTTTACCGATGTTTCAGCCATTATTCGCCGTTCTAGAAGTAAAAAAAATATCCCAACTTCACGGCACTAGCATCTCTGAAGAAAAACAGTCACGGAAAATACAGAAGCGTACATTTGAACAATTTATTTCATTCATAATCGTCAGACAATGCCTCAATGGTGATTGGTTAGATTGCCTCGCAAGTAAAACAAAGGGAAAGGAATGTTGAACTCCGGTAAGCAGGCGTTTGTGAGGAGGAGGGTAATATGACTCCCCTAAAAACGACTGCGTGGGAGGCTAGGGTTATCCATGCTACTTTGTTTGGGACCACTCAGCAAAGTTTTAACAAATGGGGCTTGGTGAAGTTGAATTCTACCGTCCACAAAAACACGGGAAATTTTGCTTCTTAAACCAAACGGGCTCGCTCTACTTCATTCTTGTTAATTTCCAGCATTTAATTTAACATTATTTTGCGTTCCAAAAAGAGGAAGAAAAAGCCCGAAATGGGCGATTTTGACGCTTCCAAACTTCTGTTCCTTCGTGGGCAAATATTCTCCGTACATTTGTTTGCATTGCGTTACCAAATACCGTGACTAAATTGTTTAACCAAATTTGGATATATGAGGTCACAGGTGTAGCATATTAGATGTCATGTTTTGTCGTGGTGTGCTCAGAGAGCATCACCAGTATCGTTCAATTTTTTTCTTTTCCCTCTACCTTTTTTGAGATCAACCGAACATTTTAGTTTGAAGCCATCATCAAGCATCAAGCAACGACGAAGAAAAGAGAGATTTGTAGCTTAACACGAAAATTTGGTGCACTTCGGCATGCGGCAAAGCTGAACTTCATTAAGCCCCATTTGTTAAATTCGCTGTCTTCCAAGTTTTCCCAAAGACAGCAGCATGGATAACCCAAGCCAGTTTCAAGGTATAGTTTAGTTCAATGTTTCTACTGTCTATTGAACGACGATTGAGACCATGTGGGGTTATGGCACATGTTAAATTATTTCACAGAAGTTAGGTTCCAAATCAGTTTCTACGTAAACATCAGAACCTGCCTTTTAGTTTGGATTGTGCTCATTAAATTTCGCTACTGCTGTTTTGTAACTGTCTAGTTAATGAAAAAGACTTGTTCTGTTGATAAGAAGCGTCTATCTCTTTTTCCGCGCTTTAGTTTACCAGCGCGGTGCAAGTTTATAGTACTGATTTTCAAGATTAATTTCCTGTGATTTTGATCTCTCTGAAACCCGAGAATCGATTTCCTCGTTTTTTTCGAAAATAAAGCGCTTCTGGGGAAAACGAACCACATCCGAGGTTTCTAGTTTTACCAATACCCATTTATGTGCAAAATATGAAAGAAATCGATTTTTCAACTTCTGCCGCCGAATGCTCGATGCTTACTGAAAGTCGTTTAGTAGTACAGCGCCCTTGTCAGAGGAAGGCGCGACCACATAGATGGTGGTGTCATCGGGTTACAAAGACATGTCCCGCTATGTCATGTTCTTCACAACTCCGATTTTTTCTGCAATTTCCTCGGAAAGCCATTATTACGAATGATCTCTTTGTACACCTTTGCGGACTGTTTAGGAGTACGGGGTCGATTCAGATCGTTAAAATCGACGTGGTGGATGCCAAAGCGGATGTGATAACCTTCCATCCACTCAAAATTGTCAAGAAATGACCAAAGAAAATAACCTTTTAATCGAACCCCATCCAAGCGGATTGCCTTTAGTGCTTCGTTCACGTAAGAGGTCAAGTATTCGACGCGTAGCGTGTCGTTCAAGGCTTCTTCAACGGTGAGAGCATCTTCACCATCAACAGCGAAACCATTCTCCGTGACTATGATCTCAGGGTCATTATAATGCTCTTTAACCCAGTTGAGCAGTTTCCGCAATGCCCACGGAGTGCTGTAAAGCCATACAGTGGCACCTAAGGAAACAAACAAACAAACAAAAAACAATTTTATGGCGAACGAAGTTCAAATGTTCAACATGTTCAACCTGAACGATTTTTGGAACCTAGATATGAGGTGAGATAAGATGAGATGGCATGAGATGAAATGAGATGAAATGAGATGACATGACATGAGTTGAGATTTGACGAGATGAGATGAAATGAGAAGAGCTGAGATGAGATGAGATGACACTGCATGAGATGAAAATAAATGACATGGGATGAGAAGATATGAGGTGAGTTGAAATGAGATGAGTTGATTGGCTTGGATTGGATTGGATTGGATTGTGCGTAGCATAGGTCTCGAGCGGAAGGTGAAAACCGACTTCACGCTTCGCCCGGGAAAGGAGAGACTAGAAAGAACTCCAGTGCTATACTGATTAACGTACCGGCAGATATCCGAAGACTTTCTCAAGAGTCCTTCGCTTCTCATTTCCGGTTCCGACCGGTGCTGGGTTTTTCGCGCTTCCAAGAAAAAAAAATTCTGAGCTCTACTTGTGGGCAGAAGTCCAAGATATCCGCTTATTATTATTTTTTTTTTCATTATTAGTATTATCTTTTTCCACACCACAGACAACAATACAAAGATAATAATTACAGAAAAAGGAAAGAAGAAAGAATGATGGTAACAGTGGCGAAGAGGCCTAAAGGAAACTATGAAGCTTATGTTAATTAGGCCTTCTCAAGAGACTACAGTCCCGTTTGCACGCGGCGGGGGAGAGGGACAAAAGAGTTACCTCTTTGCCAGGACGGGTGAGCAGAGGTTTTCATTTGCTGATCAGTCATGTAGTTCCAATCAACATCAGGAGGATGTTCTTGGTGTTCAACGAGGAAAGTACTGTACATGTTCAGAGCAAAGAAATCCGCTGTCCCTTTAATCAGTAGCTTCTCTGTCTCGGTGAACTCTGGAAGTCTGAGGGGATGGAAGGTACAATTAAAAAAACTAAAGCTTTTGCTGAAGTGGAGAGGAGGAGTATGGGCACTCTATTTAGAGACAAACGGACAGCCCCACCTAAAAGGGGAAAGGATCTGAGGGGTATACAGTATCTTTAGTGACTCCAGGCACAAAGAGATGAGTGTTAAGGGAGAGTTTCCTAGGAAGAAATTTTAGAAATTGTATCAAACGAGCTTGTCTGGGATTCTTACATGTCCTATCTTGACGTTTGACATGCGATCGATATCCACCATACCTATTTGAAATTCCTTTAGCTTCACTGTTCTTCTTAACAGTGCTTTTCATGATGTCAGGCCAGTCTCCATTGGCAAATACAGGATGAGCAAACCAACCGAGCCACCACTCTACACTGCGGTCAGCGGCATCTATGTCAGCCTGCTTGCCGGTCTTGGGCTCACCCCAGTGTGTATTGAGAATTATTGACACCTTTCCCTGCTGTGCGGTGCGAAACTCTTGATCGTAGGTATGCCATGCCTTGGCGTGAGCAAGAAGCATAACATAGGCAACTGACAGGGAGAAATGTTAAATTACATTAATTTTTGTTGTAGGATATCTGGAATTGCGGCGCTTAAAATGGTTTTGTTGTCAAGCACGCACTCACAATCTCTTTCCCGTATGTTAGGGTGGGTCAAATGGATCCAACATCGTCCAACATGGTTAAATATAACTTTGGTTAGGAATGTTTGACGACAATCAAACTTTGTTCAAAACCATTTAACATAATTCAACATTCTTCAGAATTATTTAACGTTATTCGAAAGGATGAACAAGTGCGTTTAAGTAACCAAGTTCAACAGTGTTGAATGGAAATGTTAAGTCCGTTTGGCTGGAGCTTAACATGTCCGTCGCCAACGTCAGCGTTTCAAACATTACGATATTGACAAAAAATAGTTAAAATGTGCGTCCCAAACTTTTACATCTTTTCAAACTCTGAGGCCAATATAGTTCTGGCTTCGTAGTTCCTTCATGTTACCGTGATAGTGCCTCCTTGGCAATGACGCCGGTAAACGTTTCACAAAAAAGGGGATATTTGTAAACAAACCGCCGATGTAATTTGAATTTAACGCTCAGGCCCAGGTTTAAAAAATTTATCTCCAATCACCGAAGAGCACTTTTTTTGTCAAAGTGCAACAAAACGTTTTCTGGGCTGGCAGGCTGTTTTGCCAAGTATAACGACTTTTGCATTTTACCTTTACACACTCAATGACGTCTGTAATGTGAAGGAATCGAAACGCTAGCTTTCTACGCAGGAAGATAGGATGTAATACAGCGGTGGAAATAGTCTAGTGGTTTTTCAGTTTTTTACTGTTACGTGTTTACCCTCTTTAAATAAAGTTGATTATTATTATTATTATTATTATTATTATTATTATTATTATTATTATTATTATAATTATTATTATTATTATTATTATAATTAACAGTCCTTGGGTCAACGGGGAAACTCAATGAGGTTTCGTACAACGAGACGCCGTCCCGAGCCTTAAACCCTTATCCTTTAATATACTAATCTTGAACGAAACGGTACCCCTTTCACATACCTAAGACAAATATCGAACCTAACTATAACTCAATAATAGACTTGTAAGGGCTTAAAGGTTACAATATTGCTGTGTATTTTTTTGGGGGGGGGAGGTGAATTTTGCAACCTGAACATCAAATTTTTAGGTGTATGACAACCCTACCCCATGTATCCAGCATATAATTATAAATACAAGATAATCCAGGGGATGTCTTTGCAAAAACATGTTAAGTCCCGGCTAAGCAATCAAACATTTTTGTCCGACATCGTGTTTTTCACATGAAACGTTCGGTGGCTAAACGGGCAAACAATGTTTGAATAAACATCGGACACCGAAAAACCATCTAAATGCAAAGTTCCGAGAGGCGGCTACACAGTAAAACGATGTTGGACGAAAAATCAAAATGTTTGAGTGTTTGTTTAGCCGGGGCTTAACATTAAATCCAGTCCAGCTTTAAAAGTCTTAAGGGTAATGTATACGTATACTAGACTACGAGCCTTGTCTCTTTCCGCTGAGGGATAGTCGAGCGAAAAGAATTAGGCGCGGGCAAGCGCGGAAATCGCCTGCGTCACGTTTCCACGTGGGAGGCGATTTCGCGCTTGCTCGTGTATTCGTTGAGTCACGTGGAATGAAATCGGCGAAGTATAAATATGCAAATGCTAGCTATCAAATATTCCTGAGGCGCTGTTTGTTTTTCAGTATATTTTTCAAATGAAATTTTATTTAAGCCAGGATATTGGAAAGAAAGGATGTAAAACTTGGTGACCGGATTGTAAGCCGCCGTGCGAAGACCTTTTCAAGCCGGTAGCGTTAAACGGAACCCTCGATCACAGGGTCCAGAGGAGTTAAATTTGTACGCAAGAATTATTCTTCGTACATCTTACCTTATAAAATACATAACCGCGTCATTTGATCAATAAATTTGCCCAAGTTTGTGAATTCAATTTCAACGGCTTTCTTCTCTTTCCATGCGCTGTATTTCCCGATCTCGATCTCGCTTAGTACGCCATTTCGTCCACCATATTGAAAATTGCTATTAACCGCAGACCATTCTTCCGCGGTCGCTTTTCTTCCGAAAGCGAAGTGCGGTAAAAATATAGGTAACGCGAGTAACGCCAATTCGCAGCAAATTATGTCGGTTATCCTTCGCAAGGAAAACTTAACGTTCTGCTCGAACTTCTCTCCTCTGGACCCTGTGCCTCGATCTACTACGGCTCCCTCCCTGCTGTTTGTTTTCTAGAATTTCTTAAAACGAAATATGCGTGTTTATTATGAACCGTGCAATATCTGAAACGAAAGCATAAAACAACTCAGAAGACCGTTACCTTTATAAGTGCCTGACCGAAGATCTTTCTTGGCTGGTGGCGTTAAACCGAATCCATGGCCTAACAGGGCTGCTTCCCACGGCTCGTTTATTGTTATCCACCACTTAACCCGGTCGCCAAATGTTTTAAAACAAAACTTGGCATAATCACTGAACACGTCGGCCATCTTTGGGTTCAACCAGCCGTCATACTTGTCTTGTAGCGCCTGAGGTAAATCAAAATGGTACAATGCCACCATTGGGGTGATGTTGTTCTTTAACAGCGAATCGATCAAGTTGTTGTAGTACTTCACACCGGCATGGTTCACTTCATCAATTGTTCCTTTCGGCAAAACTCTGGACCAAGATATTGAAAATCGGTAATAGCCAACACCAAGATTTTTTAACAGATTTACGTCTTCGTCCGTTTTGTGGTAAGAATCACACGCTACATCACCGGTGTGGTTCAAGAATGTATGCCCTCCTGCCTGAGTAAACTTATCCCAAATGCTTGGTCCTTTTCCATCTGCATCCCAGCCGCCTTCGATCTGGTAAGCTGAAGTCGACGTTCCCCACATGAAATCGTTGGGAAACTCGTCATAGAAAAACTCGTTTTGATCCTCCGCCATAACTCCCAAGCTTAAAAGGAAGAAGAACCAAATCACAAGCGATATTTCCATATCGCGTGACTTAAACCGGTGTGAAATATTCGTGTCAAAACGCCCGAAGGGAATTTTGTATGCATGAATTAACAACAATTATTATTGTTTCTAAACAAACCTCTTTTCATCCAGCGTCAAACTTAATGCTCAGTAATCCGCAGTACCAATAAATAATCTTACACATTAAGTTGTTCGGCTAGATCAACTTTGAACCAGCTTTAAAACAGCTTCTAAATGGTGTCTCAGCCACGAGAAAACTGAAATAACAACAACAACAAAAAATGAAACCGTTGCGTGACTTTTTATTAAAATTACACGATTATTATACTAGCATGGTAGTCAAAGTAGATGATGTCTCTGCGTCCTAAATTTGACCTAGGGTCAGTCGAAGAAATAAAAAGAGTGTGAAAAGTCGAGAATGACACCCAGTTGACGAGGCTAGTGTACCAAGCCGGCCGTAAAATCGAGGGATGGAGAGGAATATTTTACGAAGATATCGTTAACGTCATAAGCAAATATCTATTGGGTGTTGAAACAAAAAGTTCCTTAGTTTTAGTGGCTGGCACATTTTAATGACGAAAAGAATGTTTGTAAAACGCTATCTTCCCTATAGAGAGTATATACCGAGGCCACCTTTAAACAAAACATTGCGTTAAATTGGAAGGAGCAAAGCTGTTACCATCCACCTTTTTATCTAGATCCGAATTCCAACACAGATATGGTTTGACAGTAAATTTCTTAACATATAATGGCCTCCTTGCTGCGAACCCTGAGGTATGGAAAAGATCATTTTTAAATTCTGAATGAATCCTTACTGATGTTGAAGAAACGACCTTTCACCTGCGAATGTCACTGCCAAATCTGCTCGTGAATTGCTTGTTCTAAAGTGTTCAAAGCTCCAAACGTAGAAAATAAGCTAGTTGAAAAACATCTTCTTATTAAAGCCATCTATGAATTGCCATTCAAGGTTACACTAGAAAACTGATAAACTCAGATGTTTTCAATACAAGGTAATACATAACATTCTACCCACCAACAGCAGACTTCACAAAATGAAATTGAAAACTTCCCCCAGTTGTGATCGTTGCAGCTCTCCATATGAAACTTTATCTCATCTGCTTTATGAATGTTCGACAGTACAAATATTCTGGCAAAAAGTTATTGCATGGTGGAATGAAAAACGATCAGAAAGTGTTACCTTAAATTATACAGATATTTTATATGGCTATCGAACCAGAATCAAGTAGTTTTATGTCCTGAACCATTTCCTTATCATTGCCAAGTATCATGTTTTTCTGTTCTGGTTGAACACGGTCTCTCCGAGTCTTGATATCTTCCTGACTTCTACTCAATAAAAGGATCCTCTCTGAACGCACAATTGCTGTTAAAAATAATACTATGATGAAATTCAGATCTAAATGGACAACAGTTTGTGCATGAGCTCCCCCTCCAAATATTCGCCTCAGAAGTTGTGCCTCTATTTATTCATATTCAGTCATTTGTCTTGATTAGTATAAGTAGACAATTAATATTTTTTAAGTACACTGTCACTACATAACGTTATGTAAAAAATGATGATGTGATGTCCACATCTCAAAATTGTACTAAAACAGAAGCCTAAAATATTTACTTCGCCTTTGGCGAATAATTGTTAAATTTAAATACCTACATGGCAGATTTCCTTACCTTTCATGAGGCCTTCCAAGGGGTAAAATCGACAAGCGACACGGCCCTGAAAACTGGCGACATGGGACTTTCTAAACACCGACAAGCGACTCAACTGAACCGGCAAAATACGACAGCGACACGATAAGCACTATAGATAGACAGTGACGTCAGAAAATTGCGACTGAGACTGAGAGCTGACGATCAGATTTTTTTCTATTTATCTGTCAAAATGTGAAGCTTCATTTACGGTCTCGGTCAATTACCTAAGTTGCTTGCAGCAACAGATTGACCGATTTTCAGGATCTCCGCCAGTATCTACGTTACAGCATAGTTGTTCTTTTTGACGCAAAAAATTGACTTGAATATACAGCAATTAAACCACTTTGACTTACCCCTCAGAATCGCTTTCCCAGAGTACAAAATTTCAAAGTTTTCCGGGGGAGCATGCCCCCGGACCCCCCTAGATACTTCAGCCTCCCGCGGGCGCTTATCTCTCGGCGAACTCTTCCTTTCAAACGCATTGTCTCTACACTCTAATCGACTTTGAAAATGCACGCGTAATTGACAAGGGCAATTATCGTGCCCGTAAGACTTCTAGAATCCTGGCATACTGCGAAAACCATCAATGCCGACAATAACTCAAAGCCCTTGCCTAGACAATATTCCATTGTTTTATAGCGGAGCCAGCGCGCTAGCGCGTCAGCGGAGCTCCATTGCTAAGGAAATTTGGTAACCTATCAGGAGGGAGAGTGATGAACTCGCCGCTCAGCTGGTTCGAGGTGTCTGGCCATCATGACGTCACGACGTGAAAAGCGCGCGAGTTTGCCGAGTCTTAAAAAATGGCGCTGGCAACTATGTTAGAGTTCGGGCTACAAACGTATTTTTTGTGCTATTAAGCTTTCAGCTAAGCTTGTTTTCTTGGGTAATGGAATTTTAGTCATCCCCTTTTTCGATATAGGTAAGTGGCTCTTTGTCTTAACGTTAAAATCACACTTAAATAATGTTTTAAGAGTCATGTTTACTTTCTGCGATCGAAGAATTATGCGGGAAAATTGTTATTGTCCGCGTCCCAAAAAGTATGTTTATTTCAGTTATATACCACAGGGAAACTTGAAACTTGGCTACGGACTAGCCTATAGTTTAACAAAAGTACCCAAGTTGAAAAAAGTGGTATAGTATTTGCCAAAAAAATGATCAGTCCGTTTGTTTAGCTGAGTATAATAGAAGGCGAACCTAGAAGGGTATGTTTAGCACTTAAAAGTTAACTTTTCTTACAGTATTTGCTTCCATCTTCTGTATAAGGAAAGAATAGTGATATTTAATTGCTAGGGAAAGAGTAATCGAACTTAGTAAATTTTTGCCACCTCATTTAACCCGTGTAAACTACACTTTTGCAGAACAACATAAAAATCTGAATCAGCTCGCAAATTATGCGGGCGCCTGAGGAAACAAGTCTTCGCTGATCTGGTTCTGTACTTTTTTATGAAAACTAATAGATATATTTGAGTACCATTTGGATCAGTGATTCAGTGATTTATTCTCAATACCTCCAGTTTCCTCTAGATTCAGTTGCTGTTCAGGTTGCATAGTGTTTTAGAAAGAGTTTGACCGTCTACTTGATCCCCAACTAGCTACAACTGACGATGACCGTTTCGCAAATAAATTGAATTGGTCCTGTCATTTGATTTTCAAAGATTTAAAATTACTTTCAAAACAGTCAAACTGAGGACCATTCTAGTAAAGAGAGAGCCTTGTTAACCCTTAACATCAGTAACCTGAGAAAGTTGGCGTTTTAGATAAAATGTGGTTTTTTATAATTATTCGATAAGAGATCAGCAGAAATTTGGCCGGAAAGCCGGCGTGTCAGCTGTTTTGCCTCGCCTCCAGCAAATGTTGTCATCTTTGTCCTTTTTTACAAGATAGTTTAGCAAAGTAAGGAATTACTGTGGTCCATTATTAACTTCGAACCAAGCAGATGAATTCACAGTAAACGTTTCTTTGTATTGGAGTATTCTTCTCCACATTTTAATGATGTTTAAAGCCACTGATCATTTTAATGAAATTGTTACGCAATTTTATTTTCCTAAAATTGGAAAGAGTTTATACATATAAAAGCTATGTTTTTGTCTCCAAGCGACACATCTGAGGGTTTGTGAGATACAGCTTCTGAAAGGTGATCTTGATCACGATTTTAATCGATCGACCAAAGCGTCCATGAAATCTTTTGAGTCTTATCGCCAATTGGTTATTTTGTTTTGAGGACCAATTTGCATTAAGAATACTTTTTATGTTATAGCATGCAGCATACCTTTCGTTCTTTTATTGTTTTGATCTGTTCTTTTTGAGAAACTGGACTGTAAACATTTGCGAGGAAGCCATTTGTTAACTTTCCTTTGAATTTCCGGGGCAGATTTATATGTGACGTCACGATGGCCAGACACCTCGGTTTTTCATTCGCCAATACCGGCGCTTGTGCCCAGGCCCAAGTTCATCACTCCCTCCTGTAACCTATCAAGCCAAGAAATTTTGGTAGTGACGTAATAGTCACGTGACCGTACGTACGTTTGTCCGTCCGCACCACAGGGTTACCAATACACTTCATACACTGGATATAACCCTGTGCTGAATCCCATGAGTTTTTGGCGCGAAATCGCATGTTGACCCCCGTTGCAGCAAAACAAGCAGAGACAACAAAAGTCAAAAACAAATTTGTTAATGCAAAAAAAAAGTTCAAAAGAATACTCAGTTGTCTTCCTGGTGGAAGGGGAAAAGTTCAATTTAGGCGAAAAGATTAGGCGATAAAGTTCAGGCGAAAAGTTCTAATTTGCCTTGTCGGTTCTGTTCGAACTCGGTCGGCACACCGCTTGAGTTCGCAGCTTTTCGCAGCGGTTTCGACGCCAAATTTAGCAGAACTAGTGCTTTTTGGTTTTTTCTGTCCACAACCATGGTTTACGGCGTTCCCAACACATTTTGCCAGGAAAAACACCAACATTTTCATGCTGATAGGCAGCTTGTCACGAAGAAAGAATTAAGTATTAAAATTAACTCGGAAAATGTCAAAGAACGCTCATGGCCAAGCGGACTAATATCCGATTTCATACGCCGACGACACGGGTTCGAATCTCAGCGAGGATAGAGATGTTTTTCTTTTCTTTTTTATTTTTTTTTAATTTAACGACTTGAATGAGAGTATTTTCACAAATTAATAACTGCAAGCAATAAACAAACAACCAAAACAAAAAGGGGGGCTCAACTTTTAGGCTTGGCGAAAACTATATATTAGTCTCCGAGCTGCGCAGCCCTTTTTAGTGGCGTCACACAACGCTCCCGTTGCGTGACGCCACTAAAAACGGCTGCGTAGGAGACTAATTGTTTTATGACTATTTATCACTTAAATTCACTTTCAGATTTCACACATTTTTTAGTGCAAATTTTAACTGTTTTTTAGTTTTTTCGCACATTTATTACTTATATTTGAAGTTTTCGCTTTCTGTTTTAGTGTGTCAAAGGCTACAAACTGGTAGCCGAAAGCTTACCATTTTAAAACTTTTTAACAAGAGAACCTTTTTTTTTAAAGAAATTGTATTATGTTTCATCCTGGTTACTCCTCCATTTTCAAAAGTAATTTAACAGTTCCTGTTCACGATCACGTGATATTGAAGACACTAAATGCATGTTTCGATCGATGCTCTTCTTGACGATATGCCGAGATGTGCCAAAAACTCCAAGACAAAACTCATTTAAATGGCAAAGGAGGGCAGTGACTATGGCACAACCAGCAATTCCGTCATTTTAGAGAATTAACTTTATAAAGCAACAGCAACATTTGCACGTGCTACAAAAACGACAGCGACATTTACAACCGTTAGTTCAGCGACATCATTCCTGAGAAAGACGCGACAAAGCGACAAGGCTACCCCCCTTGGAAGGCCTCTTTCATATGCTTTAGCTCGTGAAATCCTTACCCTTTACTGATACCTGAAGTCTGTAAAAGGTACCCCTCTCGGACGGAGCCTCCCCATATAGGCTATTAGAGGGAGTACCCCCTCCCCAGGACATAGCCCTTGATAACATTGAGAATACCGTGACAGTCTCGAAAAGGTCACGATCGCGATAAAGAACTAGTTCTAAATCAAAAAATTATCTTGTCTTGCAAGTTAACCGCATAAAACCGCAAAAAGCATCATTCTTTAAGTGGCCATTACCACAAGATTTCTTAGAACAACATCTGGTACTTTCAAGTCCCGAAGTCGAAAGTCGGAAGTTGGAAGTCTGAATTTCAACGCTGTGGAACTTTTAAACACAATAAACACGTTTGGTTACCCTTTTGAATGATGTTGAATATGAATATGTGAAATAATCATATGCCTGAACTGCGGATAAAGATAGAATTATATGAAGATCATCGCAGTGAAGGTGTTTCAACTTAAGCAGTTGAAAAGAAAAAACCTGAAAAAATTCAGGCTTTAACAGGAATCGAACCCATGACCTCTGCGATACCGGTGCAGGGCTCTAACCAACTGAGCTATCAAGCCAACTGGGAGCTGGTCAATTGTGAGTTCGTATTTATCCCGTAGATGGAGAAATGAATATGAATATGTGAAATAATCATATGTATGAATCATATGTATGTATCAGAGAGGTCATGGGTTCGATTCCCGTTCAAGCCTGAATTTTTTCAGGTTTTTTCTTTTCAACTGCTTAAGGTGGTCTTATACAAAAAAAAATGAACTTTTTTTGCATGGATTTTACAAGGTATTTCATCTGTTAAAATAAAGATCATGAAAAGTTGCAGCAGCTTCCATTGATTCAACAGCAACTTTTTTGGCTGCCTCCATCAAAGCCTTATTATGTCTACTATAGGCATTTGGTGCTGGAGGAGGTGGCATATTCATAATGGTACAAAATCTCTTGGCAGCACTTGCCCCACGTCCAATGGCTCGCATTCCGTAAACAAGCCCCCGGTTTATGTCGAAAAATTTCTTTTTTTTCTTGGATGTGTAAAATACTTCAGAATAGTTGCAAAAATGAAGCGCAACCTTTCCTTCGGAACGAAAGTTCTCGCAATGTCACGGTTTGTTGTCCACATTCCTGACAACACACAAGTTCAAATGCTGAAACCAACGACTTTAAATCAACAAGACGATATCCACTTACTTCAGGCATCTGCTCTTTCAATTTCGGCTTTTTGTCGGTCTTATCGAGGTCTACCTGAAGTTTCCTCGACGAAGCGGAGAGAGGTTGATTTGAACCAGAAGGTTTGGCATCATCGACCTTCACTTCAGCGAATTTCAGCGCCTTTTTCGACGATTTTTGCTGACTCTGGGAGAATTGGTTTCCTTGAAACTTTCGCTTTCGTGATCTGGTAGTAGACCGCGGCATTTCAAGCAAAACGAATTTCGAAAACACTCAAAACGTGGCACAGAATTGGCTCTCGAGTACTCGACCAAACTATAACACAGGCCTTCTGACAGGGTGCGGGAGAAAAATTAAAATTGTGCGGGATTTGGGGGGCAAATTGTGCGGGAAAAAAAGGCGATTGTGCGGGGAATTGTGCGGGATTGCGTAATCTTGTGATCAACCAAATATTCAATCTCCAGTGTTCTAGCCAGACCCGACAGGGAGGAAATTCTGTATAAACGAAAAATGCGACTAAATTTCTTTCTTTGGCGATAGAAATATACCCAGCAGTTACCAATTTGTGGCTTTTTTCTTTCTTACCAAGGCGTAGTTTGACTCAAAACTGTGTCTGTATAAACAAAATCACGTTGCGTGACATTTCCGTGATATTTCGTGATATTTCCGATCTAAACGAGTTCCTTTACAAATAAAATCCCTGCAGTTTTTCTGTCTTAAATTAATAATATGTAGTGTGAATATAAATTCCCCGTAAAGGCTCACAAATTCTTCGAAGTTAGCCGCAAAAATACAACCCGACAAATTGCGTGCCAAATGTGATTTGATAAAGTGTTTGATGGCATGTTTGTTTTTCTCGCACGACAACTTACCAAGTAGATCGTAGAACTTGCATTTTCTTGAATGAAAATACCTTTCACGTGAATGAAAAAAATGAAATCTAGTATGCAGATCAGTTCATGATTTTCTTCTGACCGAAGTTTAACGATTCAGTTTCTTTGTCAATTCGCAAATTCGATCAGTCCTTTGCGAAAATAATTCAGAAACGGTGACAATCATTTCGGCGCCAGGGTTCATTTCTTCGGCATTTCTTCTTTGTTGCCGGCATATTAGTTAACTGAACGAGAGGAAGACACGCTCGAGCGATCTGGGATAGTGAGGGATTTCTCGATTGTTTTGGAAGGTAAATAGCCTGGAAATAGCCTAAAAAGGCTTTAGGAATCTTGATAATCAATAGCATACCTGATTTAATTAAATGTTTAAGCAAATCTCTCAGTATTGTGTGGGATTTTGCGGGTTTTGGGGAATTGTGCGTTATTGTGCGGGTTTGATCCATTCTCGTTCCCACAGCCTACGATCTGTTCTGTCAGCGGTGGGATCGTAGGGCTCTGGTATCAGCCATTACCGGATGTCGTGAAATTCATGACATCCGGTAGCGCATGTCCAATTCGTTAAGGTGCTATTGCGCCTGCTCCGTTCTCGTCCGTGGAGCTCTCATTCTCGTCCCCAGAGCTACGCGGCTTTTTTTAAATTACGTCTCTTGTAGCTCTGGTAACGGCCAAAAATTTATTTTTTTTGATTGGCCGATTCAAACTGTATGCGCAATAACGTAAAAATTTTTTGGCTTCTACGCATAACGTTTTATTTCCGATTGAATTAATCAGGGCATTTAATATATTGACTTGATCAATTTCCACGCAAAGAATGCGGCTTAGGACAGATTAAGCGACCAAATTTTGAATTCAAAGTGTTGAGATTGTCGCTAAATGCCAGCGATTCTCTCTTCGCTACAGCATTTTCTACAAAACTACAGCTTGTCCATAAATAAACTTATATGTAACTGTCTCATCAACTTTTGTAATGACCTCTTGATGTCGATGTTTAAAAACTTGGGCGCCAAATGCTTCTGGAAATTTTCGATGGCGTAAAACGTAATACAGTATAGCGTTTAGGGGTGGCGAAACGAAAAGTACACAGTTGACATTCTCATACAACAGAAGCCAGACGAATGTAATAAAACAACTGTACAATTCAATATAATGCAAATGCAATAATATTATACCTTTAATCAGACAAGATACAAATCCAAAACCCGTGAGCAAAATGCAGGGACAATCGTTCTTCTGAACAACTACGGCACGAAAGGCAGCTTCTTAAGTTTGTTCCTTTTAAAGCTCCAGGTTTTTCGCTAATTGCAGGAGATTAAGAGGGTCCCGAACAGCGTTTAGTCGATCCATAAAGCACCACAACTCGATCGATAGCAATTCAAATTTCTCAGTTGTTGTCAGAATTGTCATGCCCAGAGCTCCACGGACGAGAACGGAGCAGGCGCAATAGCACCTTAACGAATTAGACATGCGCTACCGGATGTCGTGAATTTCACGACATCCGGTAATGGGTGGTACCAGAGCCCTACGATCCCACCGCTGACAGAACAGATCGTAGGCTCTGGGAACGAGAATGTGGAGCTCTGGGCATGACAATTCTGACAATTCTTATTGCGCATACAGTTTGAATCGGCCAATCAGAAAAAATAAATTTTTGGCCGTTACCAGAGCTACAAGAGACGTAATTTAAAAAAAGCCACGTAGCTCTGGGGACGAGGATGGGTTTGACCAAATTGTGCGGTCCCGCACCCACGCACCCTGTCAGAAGGCCTGATTTAACAATATGCAATATGACCGCGTGGGAAGAAAAATATGCATGCAAACACCGTCAAAACCGTGTCAGCGGTTGCCGCATAAAGTGATGCAAATTACTGCTCGTCTGGGGGAAACTGTCCTTCAAGAAAAGCTTTTTGTTAACCGTGAACAACCGTTGCTAAGGCGTTGCTAGGGCGAAAATGTCGTACCAAGCGTGGGAAATTGCCGATTTTACCGATAATAAAAGTTGAAACTGACAAAAGCTATCCAATACACAAAAGAAGGGTGTCTAAAGATCTCAAATATGCTCTTTTCCAAAATCTGAAATTTTGAGGAAAAAATGTCATTTTTTTTGTATAAGACCACCTTAAGTTGAAACACCTTCACTGCGATGATCTTCATATAATTCTTACTTTTCTTTTGTTTATTCTCTGAGGTGTGAACAACAAGGTTTATTTTGTATAGTAACCTCGCTTAAAGTAACGTTCCATCTGCTAGTTTTTGCTTTAGTGTCACCCACAACTATGAATAAAACAACATTTTCCCCAACTGAGAACCATACAAGCTGAACCATGATCAATAAAACAAGAATTTCGAAGAGTTGTATTCATTGGCCAGTTTTTTTCAGAACAATAGAAGTTTATATTGTTTTTTTGACACGACATTTACACACCAGAAAAAGTCAGGCGATGTCAAAAAAATAAACTATTTTTTTCTTATATTTTGGATAGTTTTGAGGACGTAGATTAGATCACTATAGAATAAACAATTGCAAATGCACAGCTGAACTAGTGAACCAGGAGACACCTTGCCGAATTTTACCAAGAAGGAACATTGTTTTTAAAACAACACTTGCAACAAGAGTACTTAAAAGAGGAGGAGAAAACCTGCAAGATTTTATATACAACCTGACGAGGTGCTTAACTATTTTCCTTTCATATTACTGAATTATTAAAACATGTTTGCCCCAAAGCGGAGGTATAATAGCGTTCAAAAAGGGGGTGGTTTACCATGGTAAAAAGTGTAATAGAGGGCTCAAAAGTGCCTTGTTTGTACCACGAGCCCGCGTTCGTATTGGTCAACTAGTGACTCTTACATGACGTAGTTTGTCCCTTAACGACCTCTTGACACAGAAGTCGACAGTTGAAGAGTAAGCGTTAATTTTGGTAAGCAAGATGCCAAAGCGTTCGCCTGCAAAGATAGACTATAGAGACTGTGAGAAGAGAGGAAGAAGGTGCTTGCTCATCAGCCAGCAATGTAGATGAAGATTTTGGAAAGATTTCCCTTTCTGTATTCCGCTATGATACTAGTTCAGACTCAGCCATTGGCAAACAGCTAAAGCTTCCCGTACGCAGTATCCTAAACCAGTCTCAACTAAACCATGTTTGAGATCAATACGGAAGATGTCTTTATGCATGCACGATCGACGACAAGCTTGTAGTGAAGCGTGATAGCGTCGTTTTTGTAGAAGTGCGTTCGCGCTATACCTTCACAACATCGTGATTCTCAGCAGTTAAGTCTCTTGTGTACGAGAACACAACTTTGGTGAGAAGTTTTGAGTTTGGTCGAAAACTGACGGCAGAAGCATATTTTGAAAATTGCCCGCTGTTCGCTTTGATCAGCTTTGATACGTACAGGCTGCGCACTGACTACAATGCATGGTGGTATTTTATCGTGCTACTCTGATTTTCTTTTGTCTTCATTGAACTTGCCGTGTCATTCACCTAATAACCCTATGACAATGGCAACTTGTTGTACGGTCATTGGAGAGTTGATAACTGGAAGTGGTAACGGAAACTGGCCAACCTTTAACTTTAGCCCGTTGCATTTTCAAAATGACAAATCAAAAATTACATCTACCCTTTTTACTTTCATTTTCAGTGTTTTATTACCCACATGATCAATGTTGACCTGTTTTGATATGAAACTATGTCTGTATCTGCTATTAATTTGGTGTTCAAGATACCTTAACTTTTACTTTTAGGAAATGAGGTATCTTCGATCCTAAGCCTTTTTGTCCCTGCCAGTTTGGCAGTACCTCCAACACTACTTAAAACATTATTCTTACAAGTTTCATTCTATTACAAGGTCTTTCTCTTTTATAAAGATATTGCACGTTTTGTGTCAAAGCATGATTAAAAATTCCTTAGTCAAGTAAATAAAAATTGACCGGTAATAATTATTTAGAATACAGTGAACAAATACTTATACTGAATATGTCAAATGTCCAAACAAATTACAATGTGAACTACAAAGAATAAAAGAAAGCAATGTTGATTACAAGTTGCTGAAAAATGTCATCATAATGGTGAGAACAATACATTACTTCACTCATTTTTTCCCATGAATACCATGGTGAAAAATGGTTGTTGGGTGTCAAAAATGCCTTTGTTTCCACCATGAACTGCAGTTTCATCAGTCAGCAGTTGGTTATAATGTATCGTATATGAAGTTCCTCCCGGGGGTTCAGTTGGCGTTGGTTGGTTGGCATTAGTTTGGCATCGGTTGGAGTCAGTTGTTTTAACGTGTGTTTTCTCACTATGCCGAAATGACCAGTAAAAGAGAGAGGAGATTTTAGGCAGTGTGGTGTGGCCACTTTGCTCTACAAACATACAGTTGGGAAACCTCACATTGAAGAAGAAGGTCCATTAAATGCAAGTAACGTTGGTGAGAGTTTTGCCGCAACGCATAGTGCGTACCGTTTGTGACTAACTGCCAGGGTGGGAAGATCCATCTGCCGGTGTTCATTTTTGTGTGTTCTTTTTTATGTTGTTTTTCAAATCCAAAACATATATCAGTCTAGTAATCCATCTATATTCTTATCTTGTATAAATTGTCAAATTTATTGTGGCAAACAATCACTTGGCAAATCAGTGGCATCCCTGACACTTAACAAAAGTTTCGAATTTGAAACGTGCACTGGTCGATGCTAAATCTCTCACAAAGCGACTTTCAAGTGACACTTCAACACAGATCAATGCAAGTTGTCTTACTAAAATAATAAAAGAGTCATTAGCCACATAGCATAAGGGATATTGTTCTTTTTGCTGGAAAACAGATTTTTAGTGAAAGTCTGCCTGCGGAGGTATGGACCTTCACCTTAAGATCACCCCTTTACACCTCTGACGTGTTTTTCTTTTTATTTAGAAGTGGTAACATGGGCAAAGTTGACTAAAATACATACTGAATGTGACAATTTCTTTATTATTTTCAAAATAAAGAGTTTCGTCTCATTGAAAATCTCAAGCAAAGTTTTGTTGACAAATAGTGACAACAGGTCTGAAGTTTCAGTTTCTTAACTCTTAGAGCTTTTTTAGTAAACTTTCAGGAAGTTCAGTAATGCTTCAAACTTTAGATGGTGCAAATTACAACCTTCATTTTGAAGTATTTTGGTTAGCTTGTGGAAATTCCCCTAGTTTGACCTCGGTCAACCCTTTGTTAGGTAGGGAGGCATTCCTGTAATGAAACATGGTTATCTGTATATCTGACTTCACAGCTGCATAATGAGAAATCAATATCTTATACATGTACACCAACAACCTGTTGCCGGTTGTTGTTATTGTTTGTTGTTTTAGGTATCCGGTGTCCTTAGTGGAGGTGATGCCTCATTGTTCCTGTTGGAACTCCAGTTGTCACAAAATGGCATAATTGCCCTTAATAAGGCAGGAGCAGAGTTCTTTTTGAGGGATTTCAATTTGAAAAAAAAGACACTTTGGGTATGTTTACCACACTTACAGTGTTAAATTTTAAAATGTTGTTGTGAAAGACCCTCTTTGAAGGAGGCACTTGATTTCAAACATTTATTGTACTAAAATGTTTGTAGTTTTCAGTCTCCAAATGTACAGTATTTTGTGTGTACACAGTGTTGTTTTGTAGTACCCCATGATCTCATCATCAACCATTATGACATAAACAATTCTTGGAATTCAGAATGGGATGCATTCAGTATGAGGTCTAATAAGATTTTGACAATGTTCTGTGAAATGATATTCAGCTCAGCAAAGACATAGAGAGTCAGTAAAGTTGCCATTTGGTGGACGTCATGTTTTACGGTTTGTCTGTGACAAGTGCTATAACAGCAAGATGCAGTCAGCTGTGAAGGGTCCAATGCTTGGGTTAAGGTGATTCCATCGAAAAAGAAGTTTTAATGAGAATTTGTTGAAACTTTGCACAGTTATTATTTTAACCTAGTACATTAAAAAGATAAAATAAAAAGGGGAGATCACCGTGCCTGATTTCACTCTACAGGGCTGTAGTATATAGGTACTTTGCTAGCTTTCGACAGCATGAATATTAAAAAACCTATCCTTGTACCAAAGACACCCAACACTTTAACAAAGTTATTACCAGCAATGAAATATAAGCATTATTCTTATGGTACAACAACAATATTACAGTAAAATGTCTTAAAATTGCCGTAAAAATGAAACTAATGAAATTAAATGGACAAATCGAGCGTCTGCACGGTTCCAGTGAAACGCCTAAAATCTGACAGTAACAGTGAATTAACCGGAATATTTCAAAATTGAATAATGAAAAATTCTTGAAATTTGAATATATCATGTAAATTCGTATTTTACTTAAATAGATGGAATAAAAAAGTGGGGTCACCGAGTTCGTTTAGGAGAAAACGACCATTTATTTCTCTGAACAGCTGAGCTTTCATAGAAAACCTATCAAGTTCCAGCCGCGCGCTTGCTCGTGCGCGCGCAAATCACGCAAAAATGATGCGCAGAAAGGATGCGCAATGCAATTGAATGGAATCACCTTAAGTGTTTAGTCTCTCATCTTCTCTCTTCCATCCACGTGTCACCTTCTTCGCAGGTACTACTATCCCTGAGGAAAATGAGGGACTGCTCATAGTCTAGTCTTAATTAAAATTAATTGTTTTTGTTTTGATATTATGATGACCATGGTCGGCTGTGTTCCTCAGACCAACAAGCCTGACAAATATATTTATAATTTCAAAAGGAATTCTATTGGATGTGCTTATTTGGTTTGAAAGGCGATATGAGATTTATACCCCAAAATCAGTCGGCTGTGTAGGGGTTCCAATGCTTGGGCTAAGTGTTTAGTCTCTCATCTTCTCTCTTCCGTCCACGTGTCACCTTCTTCGCGGGTACTACTATCCCTGAGGAAAATGAGGGACTGCTCATAGTCTAGTCTTAATTAAAATTAATTGTTTTTGTTTTGATATCATGATGACCATGGTCGGCTGTGTTCCTCAGACCAACAAGCCTGACAAATAATAATTATGTGTATAAGTAGATTTTTGAAGCTGGACTATTTCAGCTCCAAAAATCTACTTATACAGCTCTAGTTCAACTATTGAGCACTCTTATAGTCGATGAGGACTTCATTTTGTTACCTTGTTAAATTATGTATATGTATATTTTATATATTTATAACTGCAGACAGTACTGTTTCGGCCTTCTGGGCGTCATCAGTGCAGTGATGATGCTTATATATTTATAGATTTTTTTGTTTATATATTTTCATTTTATTTGTTGTCAATTATTTGTACTATTTCTCTTCAGGATAAACAATATGTTTATTTGGGGAGGAAGAGCTGTTGTTTTTCTTCTGGACAGTGTTCCTGGGTGTATTATTGTGAATGTAGTGAGGGACAAAGCAATCTTGTATTGGCGACAAGACCAGTCATTAATATGACACTTAACTTTAATTACCATTTAAATTAAGCATATTAGAATACATTCCTGATGTGTTCCTGATGTGTCTTTGCTTTACTTTTAAAAAAATATCAATGTCTGTTACAGATTATTGTTTGTTTAGAGCAGTTTTCAATTGAGTGTCGAAAGTAATGTTGTGTTTGCTTTGGTTTTGCATTACTAGGCTCTCTGATTGGTTAAAAAAACTCGCGCCACTTTCTCAACCAATCAGGCGTAAAACCAAAACCAATCGTGACTTGCTCGCACGCGTTTTCCCGCGCTTAGCGCCAATTGCTTGTATTTGATTTGATTTCTGATTGGTTCATTTTGTGTTTTGTTCCTGTTGTGGTTGGTCAGAGTAATTGCTTTGGTTTTGGTTTTACGACACTCATTTGAAAACCGCTCTATTTTGTCACAGAATGGGCACATTTGAATCCTGGTTGTCTTCGTACCAAGGTGCTAAGCACTAAAGCATGGCCATGCAAACTTTGACGGCATGTTTTCACTAAGCCCTTCAGTTGATCAAGATTCAGATGATGAAGGTGTGCATTTATCCCATTTTGGTGTGGTTTGAAGTTTTTCTTTTTTTTTTGCTGCAAATGTAGCAAGAGAGCATGATTTATTGAGCAGAAGGGTTGCAGTCCAAGATAAAAAACAAGGACTCTAATGCTGTATTCTTCTTTACTGGTGGTGTTAATTCCATCTGCATTGCAACAGTGTAGCTGTATGTTATCGGCAACAAGCCCCCCAAAAAAGTTAATCCCTTTCAGTCTAAAGATCCTGTCAGCATTTCTACAACCCCGGTCACATTGTGTTGGAACACTTCGCTCAGTGTCACAATTCACCTGTTTAAGCCTGCGGCTCTCCCTCCCCTCAATGTTGAGTGAACCAATTTTGGTCATGTAGCAAGTCATTGTTATCAACATTGGGTAGCGGAGAAGGCGGTGTTCCAACAAATGTGTCCGAAGTTGTAGCTCTCTTTATAAATTATAAGAGCTTGTGACAGGTAGGAAAGCTATGACATTCATAGTTTCCTTTTGCTATATTTTAGGTTGTTCTCTTGGGTATAAAATGGCATTACACTCGCAATTTAAGGGGATCAACAGTCAAGTAGCGGAACGGAAAAACAACAGACTTTCCCACGTCAAGCCAAAGCTCTCGTATATGAACACAAAGAATTTTTTACAGCATGCTCAGTTGTTCCTTTCACATCACAACAAAAGCCGAAGAGCGTCATTGACAGTTACTAATAATTAGTGAACTTTTAATTTATTTTTGTATTTAGACTTTATTGTTGTACTGTCAGTTTTGCATCTATTTCACAAAGATTAGGTACAGCGTACTTGGAATTCTCAGGAAGAATTTGCAAACCTTCTAAGTCAAAGTTCCTAACTTTTTGGTTCTAAACCCCAAAAGCATGATAATCGTGAGTCAAAGGCCCAGGGACCCGTTTCTCGAAACTCCCGATAACTTTTCGGGCCCGAAAACTATTTTAGGTGCACAATATTCTCCAATAGCTATACAATTTTTATTGATTTTGAAAGCTAAATTTTAATCTTTATAATTTCGTGAAGCATATCGCTAAGTTTGCGCCAATAATTACCATTAGCTGATAAATAAATGAGCTTGAAAAAATACTTACCGGGCCCGGAAAGTTATCGGGAGTTTCGAGAAACGGGCCCCAGGTTAGGCGGTGACCGTTCTTGCAATTTACTTGTGTGTGTTCATTAAAAAAATAAGCTCTTGCACTCAATAGTATTATTAAAATAATATTGTCATGAACTTGTATAATATTTATTGTATTAAATGTATTATGGAGTTCCAAATTAAAGTAGTGAGGGTTAATAGCTTTGTGATTGGCATACCTCGTTTTTTTATAACACCATTCCACATGAACTGACAGATTTAACTGTCCTTGATACAACTCTACTTCATAGAAGGGGCGACAATACTTTTGGAACTGTTCTAATGTTTTGGTGTTGTTTTTTTGATACGCTAATTGCGACTTCTCTTACACGTGTGTATTCCAGAGTACAAAATTCAATTGTGCAGCTTAGTTTGTCCTGTAGGTTCTTCGGCTTGTCCCCCTCGCCAAGCGCCCAACTCGCTTTATATCATAAAAACTGTTATGTATGAAAGATTCGCATCTCTGCTAAAGATGTACTTTGCTCTATTGCCAAATAAAGGAAATTACTTAGTACTTTTGCTAACTGACTCAAAACAATGACTTGGTTTTCGTTTGGGGCATATCCTCTCTCACTGAAAATTAGGAGCGCACAAGGGAAAAAAACGCCGGTTGGGTGCTCGGACTTGCAAAACTGTTTCAAGGTTTTAGACCAACGCCTTTTCTTTGTTTGGAGCACAATCTGTTAGCACTTTTAACACATATTGTTTTGAAAGTCATGACTTGTTGCGTTTTTAAGGTGAGGTTAAACTGTAGAATAGTAGCAACGAAAACAGTAGAAGAAATAATAATAATAATAATAATAATAATAATAATAATAATAATAATAATAATAATAATAATAATAGCCTTTTGGCGACTGAGAAAACTCACAGAAATTCTTGTTGGCCCGGGTTTAATGGCTTAAAGGCTAGCTACGCCCCTGTGCACTATCGAAGCCGAACAGTTATTTTGGTTCAAGTTGTATTTCGCCCAATTAAAAAAGAGATGTACATATGCTTGAAATCTTGTTAGTCAATTTTTGAGAGTAGTCAAACTTAGATCTGGTGTTTCTATCATATCCCTAAGCTATGGCAATCTATTAAATAAACGTTAAAGGTTCTTTTGTTTAGGTTGTGGTTAATTCCTAGCAGTTTTGTATCTCATTTCACCACCACCACTTAACTCATCATAAATGACAAAGCCGGGAACTTTAAGCATAATAAGCCAAAACAACTCCAAGAAATCGATCCTACTAACCCCTCTGAAACTGAATTGTAAGCTTAGGTTTCACGGTTTAGAGAATTCTATGGCCGTTTGTTTAATAGGCATCGTCAAGGGCAACTATAACGGCTGCTAGGCAGTTTGCGGTAGCTATGAGGGTTTTTTCCGCGAGCAAGCCTTTATAGAATTTCTAAGCACGTTTTAGTTAACCTGAGGTAATCTCACAATTTTTGATGAGAAATCGAATTCTTGGATAAAGGCGAAATTTGCAAAAGCAATGGTGTAAATGAAATGTTTGTGATCAGTGTACCATCCTAGCGGAACAGTTGTTTTGTTTCATGTTGTATTCCGCCCAATTATAAAAAGAGAGGTATATATGCTTGAAATCTATGTTGGTTAATTTTTGAGAGCATTCGAACTTAAATGTGGTGCTTTAATCCTTTCCCCAAGCTGTGCAATCTATCGAATAAAAGATTTCTCCGTTTTTAGTTTTTTTTAGTTTTTTTTTAGTCGGTGGTTAATTCATAACAGTTTTTTATCTTATTTCACCACCTCAACTTTACTCATCATAAATGGGAAAGCAGGGATCTTAACTTTAATAGCCATAACAACTGCAAGCAATCGACCCTACAAACCCCTCTGAAATGGAATTGTAAGCTTAGGTTTAACAGTTTACGGAATTCTATGGCCGTTTGTTTAATAGGCATCATCAAGGGCAACTATTACGGCTGCTATGCAAATTGCAGCAGCTAAACGGTTTTTTTTAGGGGGGGGGCAGCAAGCCTTTTGTCGAATTTCTAAACATGTCTTTATTTGACCAACGGAGATAATTTCACAATTTTTGTTTAGATTCCGAATTCTAGGGTAAAGGTGAAATTTGCAAAAGCAATCTTGGTATAATGAAACGTTTGTGATCAGTGAACCGTCCAAGCTAAACGGATATTTTGTTCCATGTTGTATTACGCCCAATTATAAAAAAGGGGAATTTGCTTGAAATCTATGTCAGTCGATTTTTGAGAGCGATGCCATCAAACTTAGATATGGTGTTTCTATCATTTCCCCAAGCTATGGCAATCTATTGAATAAAATATTTGTCCATTTCAGTAAAGTCTCTTTTTTTTTTAGGCCGTGGTTAATTCATAACAATTTTGTATCTTATTTCACCACCGCAATTGAACTCATAATAAATGGGAAAGCAGCGATCTTACCTTTAATAGCCACAACGATTGCAAGCAATCGATCCTACAAACCCCTCTGAAATTGAATGGTAAGCTTACGTTTCACAGTTTAGAGAATTCTATGGCCGTTTGTTGAATAGGCATCGTCAAGAGCAACTACAAAGGCTCATAAGCAAACTGTGGTAGGCATACCGTCTCTTTTTTTCCGCAAGCAATCCTCTACAGAATTTCTAAACATCCTTTTATTTGACCAACGGAGATAATTTCATAATTTTTGTTTAGATTCCGAATTCTAGGGTAAAGGCGAAATTTGCAAAAGCAATGCTATAATAAAACGTTTGTGATCAGTGTACCATCCAAGCTAAACGGATATTTTGTTCCATGTTGTATTACGTCCAATTATAAAAAAGAGGAATTTGCTTGAAATCTCTGTCAGTTGATTTTTGAGAGCGATACCGTCAAACTTAGATATGGTGTTTCTATCATTTCCCCAAGCTATGGCAATCTATTGAATAAAATATTTGTCCATTTCAGTAAAGTCTCTTTTTTTTTTAGGCCGTGGTTAATTCATAACAATTTTGTATCTCATTTCACCACCGCAATTGAACTCATAATAAATGGGAAAGCAGGGATCTTAACTTTAATAGCCACAACGATTGCAAGCAATCGCTCCTACAAACCCCTCTGAAATTGAATGGTAAGCTTAGGTTTCATAGTTTAGAGGATTCTATGGCCGTTTGTTGAATAGGCATCGTCAAGAGCAACTACAAAGGCTCATAAGCAAATTGTGGTAGGTATACCGTTTCATTTTTTCCGCGACCAAACCTTTATAGAATTTCTAAGCGTGTTTTATTTAATCCGCTAAGGTAATTTCACAATTTTTGATGGGAAACCCAATTCTACAAGGCCCGAATACGTTAATTCATAGTAAAACGCAGCATCTGTTAAAAGTTGTTTTCCCGTAGACATCATCTAGTCACACGTGCAGTACCTTGCGAAAACAGCTTTTGTGATTTCCCAGCGGCCATGTCGTGACTGCTTCTTAGTTCAATTTTATATGGAATATTTACCTGACCCCTTGAAAATCTCTACAAACTCTTTCTGTTTCACGTGGAAGGCTTTCATGCGCCAGAGCTAGTAGAATATCCTTTTCAACCTTCTACTTTCCCTTGCTACAATTCTTTGAACATGTGCGGCTTAAAAAATTTATAAATCTTACGTATTTGTTGTTATAAGCCAGAGATCATCTAGTAGTTATATTGGAGCGCGTCCTTAGGTTTTATCCGCACTAGAAGGTCAGGGAGTACGTCGTTTCAAGCTTTAGAACCCACCGTAAATGAAAACGTGTTTCTAAACAACATGGACGGCCGCAAGCTATTCTGTGTCGAAGCAGCTGAGCACTCAATATAGATTGTAGTATCGAAGCATTGCAACATCTACATCTACCAAGGATTTTAGGGCCATGGTGAGTTAGGTTACCTTTTTGACACCGTTCCACCACCGGAGTTCTTAGCTTTCGGTAAGCTTTACCGGGTCTACCTTATTTGCAGGGTCATGCAATACGCTTTTACAATTGGTGGTGAAGAAAAATAGTTATCAAAAAAAACTTCATTTACCACGAGCAATGTTATCCGAGAGAAACAAGGCCCGAATATGTTAATTGGTAGTAAAACGCAGCATCTGTTAAAAGTTGTTTTCCTGTAGACGTCATCTAGTCACACGTTTAGTACCTTGCAAAGACAGCTTTTTAGCGGCCATGTCACGACCGCATTTTAGTTCAATTTTATGTGGAATATTTACCTGACCCCTTGAAAATCTCCACGAACTCTTTCCTGTTCACGTGGAAGAGTTTCATGCGCTGGAGCTAGTAGAATATCCTTTTCAACCTTCTACCTTTCCTTACTACCATTCTTTAAAATATCCGGCTTAAAAAATTTATAAATCCAACGTATTTGTTGTTTTAAGCCAGAGATCATCTCCTAGATATATTGGAGCGTGTCCTTAAGTTCTATCCACACTAAAAGGTCAGGCGAGACATCATTTCAAGCTTTAGAAGCCATCGTAAGAGAAAACGTGTTTGTGTACAATATGGATGGCCGCAAGCTATTCTGTGTCGAAGCAGCTGCAACACCCAATATAGATCGTAGTATCTGAGCATTGGATCACGTTGTAGATGCGTAACTATCGAAGTTTCCTGTATACAAAACTTTCCTTTTGGAGGAAAAAGTCTTTCTATGAAGTCCATGGTGAAATAGGTTACATTTTTGACACCCCTCCACCACCGGAGCTTTTAGCTTTCTAAGAGCTTTCACGGGACGACTTTATATGGGCAGAGTCAATACGCTTTTTATGTTGGTATAGCCGGGGAAAACTAATTATAAAAAAAACGTTCATATACCACGAACAATGTTTTCCGAGAGAAATAAAACTCGAATAGGTTAATTGGTAATAGAACGCAGCATCTATTAAAAGTTGTTTTCCCGGAGACGTCATCTAGTCACACGTGCAGTACCTTGCAAAGATAGCTTTTGTGAGTTTACTAGCGGCCATGTCGCGACTGCATTTTGGTGCAATTTCATCGAATATTTACTCGACCCTTTGAAAATCTCCACAAACTGTTTCCTGTTCACGTGGAAGGCTTTCATGTGCCAGAGCTAGTAGAATATCCTTTTCAACCTTCTACCTTCCCTTACTACAATTCTTTAAAATGTGCGGCTTAAAAAAAACATAAATCCAGCGTATTTGTTGTTATAAGCCAGAGATCATCTCGTAGATATATTGGAACGTGTCCTTAGGTTTTATCCGCACTAAAAAGTCAGGAAGTACGTCTTTCCAAGCTTTAGAAGCCATCGTAAATGAAAACGTGTTTCTGTACAACATGGATGGCCGCAAGCTATTCTGTGTCGAAGCAGCTGAGCACTCAATATAGATTGTAGTGTCGAAGCATTGCAACACGTTGTGGATCTAACGAAGTTTCCTGTATAAAAAACTTTCGTTTTCAAGGAAATATTCTTTCTATGACATGACGCCATCTTGACACCCCTCCACGACCGGAGGTTTTAGCTTTCCGCAGGCTTTAACAGGAGGACTTTATATGCAGAGTCAATACGCTTTCAATGTTGGTATTGAGTAACAATAAATATAAAAAAAAAAGTTCATATACCACGAACAACGTTTTCCCATAGAAATAAGGCCCGAATACGTCAATTGGTAGTAAAACGCAGCATCTGTTAAAAGTTGAGTTCCCGTAGAAAACCTCTAGTCACACGTGCAGTACCTTGCAAAGACAGCTTTTGTGATTTACTAGCAGCCATGTCGCGACTGCATTTTAGTTCAATTTCATATGGAATATTTACCTGACCTTTTGAAAATCTCTACAAGTTACTCTTTCCTGTTCACGTGGAAGGCTTACATGTGCCGGAGCTAGTAGAATATCCTTTTCAACCTTCGACCTTCCCCTACTACCATTCTTTAAAATGTCCAGCTTAAAAAATTTATAAATCCAACGTATTTGTTGTTATAAGCCAGAGATCATCTCGTAGATATATTGGAGCGTGTCCTTAGGTTTTATCCGCACTAGAAGGTCAGGTAGAACATCATTTCAAGCTTTAGAAGCCATCGTAAATGAAAACGTGTTTCTGTACGACACGGATGGCCGCAAGCTACCGTATCCTGTGTCGAAGCAGCTGCGACACCCAATATAGATCGTAGTAACTAAGCATTGCATCACGTTGTGGATGCGTAACTATCGAAGTTTCCTGCATACAAAACTTTCCTTTTCAAGGAAATATTCTTTCTATGACATCTACCAAGGATTTTAGGGCCATGGTGAGTTAGGTTACCTTTTTGACACCCCTCCACCACTGACCGGAGTTCTTAGCTTTCGGTAAGCTTTACCGGGTCTACCTTATTTGCAGGGTCATGCAATACGCTTTTACAATTGGTGGTGAAGAAAAATAGTTATCAAAAAAAACTTCATATACCACGAGCAATGTTATCCGAGAGAAACAAGGCCCGAATATGTTAATTGTAGTAAAACGCAGCATCTGTTAAAAGTTGTTTTCCTGTAGACGTCATCTAGTCACACGTTTAGTACCTTGCAAAGACAGCTTTTACGATTTACTAGCGGCCATGTCGCGACTGCATTTTAGTTCAATTTTATGTGGAATATTTACCTGACCCCTTGAAAATCTCCACGAACTCTTTCCTGTTCACGTGGAAGAGTTTCATGCGCTGGAGCTAGTAGAATATCCTTTTCAACCTTCTACCTTTCCTTACTACCATTCTTTAAAATGTCCGGCTTAAAAAAATCATAAATCCAACGTATTTGTTGTTTTAAGCTAGAGATCATCTCCTAGATATCTTGGAGCGTGTCCTTAAGTTCTATCCACACTAAAAGGTCAGGCAAGACGTCATTTCAAGCTTTAGAAGCCATCGTAAAAGAAAACGTGTTTGTGTACAACATGGATGGCCGCAAGCTATCCTGTGTCGAAGCAGCTGCAACACCCAATATAGATCGTAGTATCTGAGCATTGGATCACGTTGTAGATGCGTAACTATCAAAGTTTCCTGTATACAAAACTTTCCTTTTGAAGGAAAAAGTCTTTCTATGAAGGCCATGGTGAAATAGGTTACATTTTTGACACCCCTCCACCACCGGAGTTTTTAGCTTTCGGTAAGCTTTAAGGTGACGACTTTATATGGGCCGAGTCAATACGCTTTTTATGTTGGTATAGCCGGGGGAAAATAATTATAAAAAAAACGTTCATATACCACGAACAATGTTTTCAGAGAGAAATAAAACTCGAATTCGTTAATTGGTAGTAAAACGCAGCATCTATTAAAAGTTGTTTTCCCGGAGACGTCATCTAGTCGCACGTGCAGTACCTTGCAAAGACAGCTTTTGTGAGTTTACTAGCGGCCATGTCGCGACTGCATTTTGGTGCAATTTCATCGAATATTTACTCGACCCTTTGAAAATCTCCACAAACTGTTTCCTGTTCACGTGGAAGGCTTTCATGTGCCAGAGCTAGTAGAATATCCTTTTCAACCTTCTACCTTCCTTTACTGCAATTCTTTAAAATGTCCGGCGTAAAAAATTTATAAGTCCAACGTATTTGTTTTTACAAGCCAGAGATCATCTAGTAGTTATATTGGAGCGCGTCCTTTGGTTTTATCCGCACTAAAAAGTCAGGGAGTACGTCTTTTCAAGCTTTAGAACCCATCGTAAATGAAAGCGTGTTTCTGTACAACATGGACGGCCGCAAGCTATTCTGTGTCGAAGCAGCTGAGCACCCAATATAGATTGTAGTGTCGAAGCATTGCAACACGTTGTGGATCTAACGAAGTTTCCTGTATAAAAAACTTTCGTTTTCAAGGAAATATTCTTTTTGTGACATCTACCAGGGCAGTTAAGGCCATGGTGAATAAGGTTTAGTTTTTGACACCCCTTCACCACCGGAGTTTTTAGTTTTCGGTAAGCTTTAAGAGTCAATACGCTTTTACGATTGGTATTGATAAACAACAATGTTAAAAATAGAACTCCATATACCACGAACAATGTTTTCCAGAGAAACAAGGCCCGATTGCAGGGTTAGTAGAATATCTTTGTTAACCTACGGCAAGAAATTTCCGTGTCGAATGAACTTAGCGCCCAAGCATTGTAGAATGTTATGAATTCGTTACTAACGGAGGTTCGTCAACAAAACAAGTGTCCTTTTGAAAGAAAAACTTTTTCTTTAACATCAGTTGTTAACACCCATTTACCACCGGTAATTTAGTGAGCTTTTTGTACGCTCTAAAGCGGCCTTCACACTTCAAACTAATGTTGGCCAACTCGTGTTGGGAAAAAGTTGGTGAGAATAGAGACAAGTTCTATTTATCGCCAGCAGTTTGCCAACATGTTGCTGTGTCATTCACACACATCAATTTGAGTTTACCATGCGTCAAGAGTTGGCCAACATTCAGGTTTCAAGTGTGAAGGCCCCTTAACGGGGAGGGCTTAACATTCAGACCCAATACGCTTGAACAATGGCTATTGACAAATTAAAAAAAAAAACTTTTACATACCAGCAAAAAAAAATGGTTTCCGAGAGGAACAAGCTAAGGGGCGAATATGTTAACTCGTGGTAAAACGCAGCATCTCTTGAACCTTGCTCTAACAGGAGAACGGCCCGGCGATTTCTACGCGCCTTTAAATTTTTTGTTGACGGAACCTTCACATATTGGCATCGCTAATGTTTCCAAAAAGAAAAAGGACCTTAATACTTTAATTAGTGGTAAAAGACAAGACTTAATTTATTTAGCTTGAGTGGAAGTCTTAATCTATTTAGCTTGCTTTAATAAGAGGACCTTGTCGTTAACCCTTTACTATTTTAATTTATATCATATCTAATAATATCATCATCAACAGTATTTAGTCAGTAATATCAATTTTATATTTTAATTTATTTTGATCTTAATTTTTAACTTAACATTAGTCGTGGAATATCTGTCAACTAGCCGTATGGCTAAGTATATTACCACGTTAAATAAAGTGTCCTATGTCCTAATTGATACTGAGGAATTCCGTGGTAAACACTGCCTTTTTTGAATTGGTACCAGAGTGACTAACAAAAGCGTATAAACGCTTTAGTTTAAGGTGAAACTTATTGTGTGTCTGATGAAACCATACTGAGATGGCTAAGACGGGTACACATTTCCGTAATTTTGTTTGTAATTAAATATGACCTCGGCCAAGTATCAGTTACCAGTCTCAAAATCATTTTTTGATAAAAATATTGCGGCTAATAGGCAATTTTCAAACGATATATTCAGGATGGTAACACGAGATTTATTTTAGCCTTTCAGGCACCATGGTGGTGCGGTGACACTTTGACGCGTTAACTTTACCACGGCTACGAAATACTGCAAGGTCGCCTCTTAAAACCTAAATAAACAGATCAAAACATAAAAAACCTATATCTTTTCTTAAAATGAATGATAGAATAGTTCGGGAATCTCAGAGAGTCGTTTATAGTTGATATTATGACGTGGTACAAACAGCCATATTTATGGCCCTCTATTACACTTTTTACCATGGTATTGTACCCTATTTTTGTCCTGTTTCTTAAGTGCAAAGCGCAATAAAGCGCGGGAAATCGGTGATTTGTACCCAGACTTCACTCGCTTTTGAAACTGATCAGAATCTCTTTGTTCTTGGCGCCGGGAAAGATCGAATGATTCGCATGCAAATCGTCAAATTTGCATTTTTATTTGGGCTGCTCGCAGAATTTCTTGGATCTGGTGCCAAAATGGCGGTAAGATGCCTTTTAATTTCTGCTTGATTCACAATTCTCTATCAATACATGGCCAGTTTACAAGACGAAATGAATTTTTAAAGCGTGAGTCACTCTTGCAAAACAAAGCTCGGATTCCATCATGGAATTTTCACCGAGAATTCTCTTTCATAACCTAAAGCTTACCTTGGATCATTCTTTTTGTTTGAAATATTTAGTCACCAACAGTTGAAGCAGACGAAAGGTTTCTTCGAGGAACATTTCCTGATGATTTTATCTGGGGTGCTGCAACTGCCGCTTATCAAATCGAAGGTGCTTGGAACGAAGACGGCAAAGGTCCCAGTATTTGGGACACTTTTTGCCATGCTGGGGGGAACATACATAACAACGACACTGGTGATATTGCCTGCGATAGCTACCACAAAATCGACGAAGATGTAGCTCTTCTGAAGAACCTTGGAGTGTCTTATTACCGATTTTCCATCTCCTGGTCCAGGGTTTTACCCGAAGGAACAGTAGACAAAGTAAATCCCCCTGGGGTTAGATACTACAACAAACTGATTGACACACTGTTAGCCAATGGGATTAAGCCAGCCGTGACATTGTACCATTTTGACCTGCCACAAGCCTTGCAAGATGTTGGAGGTTGGCGTAATCCAAACATAGCTGGCATCTTCAATGAATATGCTCGGTTTTGTTTTAAAGAGTTTGGGGATAGGGTGGGCATATGGCTGACTATTAATGAGCCACACGAGGAGGCTCTAGATGCTTATGGACTTGGTGCTTTTGCTCCTGGAATAAAAGAGATGGAAGCAGGTCCATACCAGGGTAAGTGTACAGATAAGGGACCTTTGTGGTGGAAGATGGTGGAAGGGGGTGGGAATCTGAAATTCCTGCTGTCGTTACTCTTTACTCCTAGTCAGTTCTCTTCCTTCCAAGAACTCACCTTAGACTTGCCACAAGCCGTCTGAGAGTGAGCGAGAGCGATGAAGTCGCGAAAGCAAGCGACAAGTCACCTGTTTCCAGTTGTGGTTTGGCAAAACATTCATTGCAATTTTTTTGTCCCATTTTTCCCACTTCCCAATGCCTCGCAAGTACTTCTTTATCCTGGTTTTGTCCCTCCTTGGGTCCCTTCTTTTTTCTCTCTGCTTTTCTCCTGTCACCCTCCAATTTGGGTTCTGTTGATCCCTAAAATGATAAGCAATTTATTTCCCCTCACAACATTGACAAACTTAGGTGCTTTCTTCTGGGACTTTTTCAGATGCTATGAATGGATGATAATGTTGTTCTTGTGGAACCTATTCCCTTTATTGGAATGACTAAAATACAGGTACTATCATTTATCCTTACTTACGGATACAAGGAGACAATAATTGGGGATATTATCAGCTGCAGGTTAAAATACTGGAAAATACAAACTGAACCAAGACTAAAATTGAGCCACAGCATAGATGCAGTTTTCTGAAAATCATTACATCATTGATTTTTTTCCAGCTGGCCATAACATGCTACTGGCTCATGCAAAGGCCTGGCATACTTATGACAAAGAATTCCGATGTGTACAAAATGGCAAGTTAAGTATCGTGGTTAATGCTCAGTGGTATGAACCCAAGACACAAAAGGAAGAAGACATCAAGGCAGCTGATCGCGGAATGCAGTGGTACTTGGGCTGGATGGCACATCCCGTGTTCATCGGTGACTATCCTGAGGTCATGAAAACACGAATTATGGAGAAGAGCAATGCAAAAGGGATTTCTTCTAGGTGAGCTTGTAACTTCTCGCTGTTAATGAGATCACTGAGTGATTGTTAATGTTTGGTCACACTAACAGGGAGTTTGGATTAATGGAGTAGTTTCAATTGTGATAGCCTGCAAAAAGGAAGGCCAAGGAGCTAAAGTAATCAGAAAAGCAACAGTGGAAGGCAGCATAAACAACAAAGTGCGATAAGTTTTAAACCGGTTACCAAATACATTTTAAAGGGAATTCAATTGTCAATTTTTGTTTGCCTTTGTCATTTAAGCCATCTGGTATTTTGAGTGGTCTTTTCTTCATTTGTAAAGAAAGTAATCAATTGGAACTGAAAATAAATGATGATTATTGGTCAGATTAACAAGGTTTTCAGATAAGAAAATGACTTATCTTTTCTCTGGGCCACTAAAAAGTGGCTGTAATTTAACCCTTTCACTCCCTAAGTCAGTTCTGGAGACATTCAAGGTGGTTCTACCTTTTGTCTGAGGATCAAATCCCATGGTGTGAGCATTCAAATGAAACCTCTTCATCAGTACTTTCACATGGAACTGTTCATATTTAAGTATTTTACAAAATGAAATTTGGGATTTGTCACGAATTTTCATTCTAGGCACACTTAGGAGTAAAGGGTTAACAAGATGGTCCTTAGTCATGGGCTGGGGTGGTCAAAGGAAGGGCTCCACAGTGCAGTTGTAGTTTGGAAGCGACCACTCATAATACCATAAGATGTGGTCCCCAAGGAGAGATGGCCTGCTATGATGCACAGGCATCTGAAACCAGGAGTAGAGGTGTGAGTACAGGCAGCCCAAGCTCACACCTCGAGAAAGCGAAGAATTTATTAATTATTCATGGTTCTCGAGCCGGGACATGACCTTTGAGAGAAACCGGTATTGGGTTACAAGCGACCATGGCCATTAACAATTTGAGACTTTGCATGGGAAAAAATATTGTCCATTTTGAACATTAAATAAAACTAAACTTCAACATTTTTTTAGTGAAATGAATAAAATTAACTTACCTTTTGCATCTTTGTGTGTTTTGGGGGGCTTATTCCATAAGACGAAGTAGGTAGTAACAGTCATGACAAAGAAAGCCCAAAATGATGGAATAAGCCCCAAAAAACACACAAGGACGCAAAAGGTAAGTTAATTTTATTCATTTCACTAAAAAAAAATTTGAAATTTAGTTTTAACATTCCAAATGGACGATATTTTTTTCCCATACAAAGTCTCAAATTGGTTGCAGCCACAGCCGCTTGTAACCCAATACTGGTTTCTCTCGAAGGTCACGTCCCGCCTCGATTCCTTGCTTTCTCGAGGCATGAGCTTGGGCTGCCTGTGGTGTGAGAAGCAGGAACATGGGACTCTGTTCCCCTCCCCCACCCCCAAACGTCTCCCCAAATTTGCCATACTGTACTAAGCAAAGGCAAAATGAAAGAGAAAAACTAAACACTGCTTTCCATGACTGTTGTAGGCTTCCTTCCTTTACTGAAGAACAGAAGAAGTTGCTGAAGGGTACTGCTGATTTTCTGGCACTCAATTTCTATTCAGTGACTTATGCTGAGCATCATGACTTATCCAAGGAAGAGAATGTCATCTGGGGTTACTTTACAGACCAAGAAATGAAGGCAACTAGAGATCCTTCCTGGCTTAAAGGTCAGTACATTACAGGGTTGGAGATAGACAAGGACATACTCTCTTGCTGTTTCCACTCAGCCACACCTGTTGTGTCTCTGACATGTCAATTTTGCAGGTTTCAGTAAAAAAATTAAGCAGGCTCCGAGCTTAGTACAGCACATTAGGTCCTTTTCCTGGAGTGCTTGTTAAATAAAACCAATACCATTGAGTCCTGCAGAGTTCCATTTCAATGCTCTTAAAATGTTTTTTAAGTGGTGCTTGAAAAGAAAATTGACTAAAGCACATCGTGTTTTAGTACTAGTACTCATCTCACTTACTAAATTCACATACAGTATCGAATGTACCCCTACATATTTAGAAATACTTACCTCTTCATCTATGTGTAAATATTGAAATTCGATCACCAGTAATTGGTGTGATGAGATGTAATTAATCATTGTAGTTTTAATTTTATTTGCTTGTTTTCGCTTTTTTGTACTGTTGTACTCTCAGATGAGATGCTTAAATCTTGCAGTTCTTTTCTCTTTCATGTTTCATAAATGGGAAAATTAATGGAAAATGGCTAGAAAAACTAGATTTGATTATCATTCCATTCAGTGTATGTTGAAACTCTTTTAGGTGACCCCTCTTGGTTATACTGTGTTCCATGGGGCATGCGTAAGATGCTGATCTGGCTTAAAAAGCAGTATAATGATCCAGAGATCATCATTACAGAAAATGGCTTCAGTGTCCACGGAGAACATGATTTAGCATTGCCTGCTGCTCTTGAGGACAAAGATAGGGTTACATATCTCTCAAGATACATAAATGAGGCACTAAAAGCAGTGAAGCTGGATGGTGTAAAACTTAAAGGATATTTTGTCTGGTCACTGTTAGATAATTTTGAGTGGGATGATGGATATCGGTTTAGATTTGGTATTCATCATGTGAACTTTGATGATCCCAAGCGGCCACGTACACCAAAACATTCTGCTGAGGTTTATAAGGAGATTGTATCAAAAAATGGTTTTCCTTAAATTACATACTTAAATATTTAAAGATAGAAAATTTAGTTTTACTTTTGTTATTTTGTGATACAATTATTACAAAACACCTTGCAAGTAGTAGTATTTTATGTATGTATATATATATATATATATATATATATATATATATATATATATATATAAAATTATTCAAAAAGGTTCCAGGCTTCAAAAGTATTTCATCGATTTAATGCGACAGGTCTGTTTCGTATAGTCAATGGATGACCACACTTTTCAGGCAACTTTATCGAATGACCGTTAATTTAAATGCTGGCGGTTAAATACAAGATATAAGACATAAGATATAAGATATACGATATACAAAATGTGGTTGCTAGGTAGCAGTTGTGAAGATTACGTTACTTTAAGGTTTTTGAGTACAAATCTGTTTCTATGGGGGCATGAACTCGCTAATTCGTTACGTTTGTTTAAGCTGCAAAGATCTTTTTTACAGATAATAATAAACTTTTCATGGAGACAAAGGTTACATTTCTTGCTGATATTATTGTAAGGTTGACATTTTTTTAGCACTTTCCATTTAATTTGAAAGGCTTTTTTCGCGTCTTTTAGAGTCCAAATGTGTTTTGAAAGTTCAGTTTCGTTTCTTTTGTTGCTGTGCCGAAAGGATGCGTTGTGGTTTCTGTAGCGTTCTTTAAAGTTTGTTGCTAGTCCTACGTACGATTCTGTGGAAGCTTCGCTTGTCACCGTTGCTTGGTAGACAACATTGGTTTGGAGGCATTGGCCTTCTAGGGGACATTCATTCTTTTTTCTACAGTTGCACCCATCGCGTGATTGCTGAGTAGGCGCTGGTGTGACATTTGAGAGGATGCTTCTGTTACGCGATGCGATAGTGGATTTCATGTTTGGCATGCATGAGTAGCTGAGCTTGAGCGTCACCGAGTGTCTGTTGAAGATCTTGTGTAGCGGGTGGATCTTGGGGAAGCATTTGCCAACAATACACAGAAACTTTCTTCCAAGGTTGGATTTCAGATTTGAATTCCATGGCGGGTTGTACCATGTTATGTTTCGTTTTCGCTTTCTCTTATTTCTCGTTGTTTGTTGTGCTTCTGGGTGGTAAGTAAGCTTGTGGTCATATCCGCTTTCTTGAAGTGCTTTTTGGTAGGGAGGGATGGCTGCGTCGAAAACTTCTTTGCTAGATGAAATATTTGTTAATCTTTTGTTAATATTCAGCGGTATGTTCTTTAGTAATGCGGGGGGATGGTTACTCTGTCGGTGGACGTACAGCAATTTATTGTTAGGTTTCATGTAAGGTTTGTAGCTGCCACTTGCGAGGTCGAAGGTCACGTCTAAAAAGTCAACGATCTTTTTGTTTGCGTCGATTGTGATTTTAAGCCCATTTGCTTTGAATGCGTTGCTGACTTCTTGCTTAATCTGCTCCTAAAAAGTTGAGCGCTCTCTGAAAACCGTTCCACAAGAAATTTGAAGTTATATATATATATATATATATATACATACATAAAATACTACTACTTTTTTCTTTTCTCTTTTTGTAGAAATCTTAATTCAATATAACTTAATTTTATTGATCAGAAGAAAATAAATCATCTTAATTAAAAAACATAACATACCATAACATAACAAACTTAAATTATAGTGGCAGACACCCTTACTGAATTAGCTTCAGAGCTAGTTTTCAGGTACTCCCACTAAATAAAATACCTTCCAATATTATATAGATCTAAAAGATACAAATATTTATTTAAAAAAATAAAAGAACCTACAATTAAAATTGTTCTCTATATTTTCTTCACAACTTGCAAAAAAAGAGATAATTGTGAGCAAAATACAAGAAGACCACATGGTCTTAACCCTAATTCACTCCCAAGAGTGCCTAAAATCAAAATTGAAGATGAATCCCAAATTTCATTTTGTAAAATACTGAAATATAAATAGAAGCATGTGAAAGTACTGCTGACGAGATTTCATTTGAATGGTCACACCATAGGATTTCATCCACAGACTCAGAAGTTAGAATCATCTAAATGTCTGCATAACTGACTCTGGGGGTGAAAGGGTTAACTGAGTCACCACTGGCTGCTAGTTTTGCTTATCTCACGTTCTGCTGCTTTCTTGCGCTAGCTTAGTGAAAACCAGATGCAATTGGGGTGGGTAAAGGGCTTAAATTAAAAATAGCATCCAATTTCATTAGCTTATAAGTATGCACCTTGTCAGTCCATACTGGTCTGAGAAGCATATTCTGTTACCCGAGAGTTGGGTTATACCTCAAGTTGTTAACGTACATTTAAAGCAATAAACGTGAAATGAGAAACCAGATGCTATTTTGCAGCAATTTTTCTTTTTGGAGGACTCCTATTTGATCTTGAAACAAAAAGCTTGTTTTATCACTTTTTCAAATTTTTACATTTCATGTGATGTAATTTCAAAAATAAAACTTATAATGCCATGTTGTTTAGTAAAGTTATGCCTGTCACTCATTCATTCAATCCCCCATGCCTGGGACAATTGGGGGGGGGGGTACTCAATAAACGTTTAGTGCGGGGAAGCTCTGCCCTGAGGCTTAAAACCTTCCACCCTTTTTATAAACCTAGAGCAAAAAATGAACCTTTTTTATAGCTAGCTATAGGAAATAAGCCAAAACTGTGGAATGTGTAGTTCCAGGAAAAATCCATTCCCACCCCATGAAAGGTCATTGGAAATTCCTAGGGGGAGGTGGTCTTAAAAGCCAAAATTTTACAAGCAAAGTATGAAGCTAAACTGGAATTTCTTGGTGGGGGGGGATGTGCAAAACAAAAACCTTCTGTGGGGGTAGTATGGATATTTTCTAAAACTACACAATATCCTTTGGTCGCCCCTGGGCTTTCAGTTGTCCTGGGTAAATGTTTCAGGTTGTGATTTTGCCACAATGTGACACCCTTTTGGATAGCTGACTTTAGCTCCTGTGTCTTTTACTAATTTGCAGTGCATTCTGGTGACCCTTTATTAATTTAATATACTAAGAAAACAAATTTTCCTTAACTGTTAGTTACTGCAAGCTTAAAAAAAAGGTTCCCCCGTTTTGGGCGGAGCTTCCCTGTTTAGTTCACGATACGGAGGGCTCCGGGGCAGACAATGAGGCCATCAATCCAAGATATGCCAAGCACCTCACAGCACAGACCTTATTTTAATACAATTTTTGGTAAGCCTCCTGAGTGCATGTGACTTAATAAAGCAAATGTCAAGAATTCTCATGGGGGGGGGGGGGTAAAGTCGCACACAAGCCAAGGAGGCCTCACCGCCAGTCTGAGCTTATCCCTGTTTCTATAGTATGAAGTAACTGAGAGTATTGCTACTACTGCTACTCCCAACTTGATGGGATGCTACAGTAGTCCACTGCAGGGTTACCCCCAGCAGTATGTCGGCAGTATCCACTTTATACACCTTGGCAGAAGCGTGACCTCGGTGGAGAGAGACAATGTGGGGTAAAGTTTCTTGTCCAAGGAAACAACACGATGGCAGGGACTGGGCCTTGAACCACCGAGCTTCAGATCTGAAGTTCAACACACTAACCACTACACCACCCACCTAAGAAATTAGTGTACTACAATGAAGTGAAGGTCACATGCAAAACTTCAGGCAGTTTTGAGCAAAAAACGAACTATATTTCAATTAAGATGGTTTTGCTCTCAGCCCTTCAATTGGTCAAAACGAGTTCATTAAAGCTCATGTATAACCCACACTCTTGGATAAGCTGCCACTGAGCTAGCGAGCTTTAAGTACAGCATTTGAAAGAAAGGAGGGATTCATTGTGATGTCAAATGTAAACACGGAAACAAATAGCATACTAGTACTATTTCTGACCCCAAACTAGGCATATTTACACTAACCAGAAGAGATTGTCTCGTAGTTAAGCTGCACCCACGATTCTGAGCCCAAAATTTAAGCAAAAAGGTGTGGCTTATACATGAGATTTTATGGTATATTTCCACTTAATGCACCCTACATCACATGCATGCTTTACTGAGTACATTCACAACCTGAGTCTTTAAAATGGCTCATTTACTGTGCAGTTACATCTCTTAGAACTCTATTGTTCTTCCATTGAAGATACTGATTAGAGACCAAACACTGTCAGCACATAATAAGCCAACTTGCAATCAACGAGCAGACTTCTTCCTACCACCCTCATGTCAAATACACACCAGCAATTCCCTGTTATGTCTGAAGGTCCCAAAATGGGTTTAGGGCTCTGGTCAAATAAAATGCAGGACTCACCTTAGCCTGAGAAAACAGCCGTCTCGTAAGGTGGGCACTTGAGCCCTCACAAAATGACGTCTGAACAAGCGCAGAAATTCAATACTGATGACGTGTCACTACCCAGATCTTGGTAGTGTTTCTGAACGGTTGGAATTTTACCAGCCCCCCCCCCCCCCTCTTCCCCTTCCCCCTTTCATGGACCTTGATGTCTGGTTGCAAATTAAACTTAAAATATAGTTTAGCATGTATACTAGTTTGTTGCTCGGTGTAGAGATCATGCAGCTGTAGTTTGTAGGGTACATTAGACATACAGCTCCTATCAGTGCATCACCCTGCACACTGTAGCAACAGCGCGGAAGTTCTTTACCCTCAGTTGATGTCCTCCTCCGCCTCCAGCATTTCTCATAAACCTGTAAAAATCTCCCTTCTTTGCTCGATTCACGACAGGGTGGTCTGTAATCACAATTTGTGATGCTTTTTCATAGTGTTCTGCGATCCCAAACAATTGCCGATGTTCTGCTACCTTCACTGGCTGTTCGGTGCCAACTGGTCTCATCAATTTCAAGAACAACTCTCCCTTTCGATTTCCCCAGCCTTGGTCCTGCCAATTTACCGACAAACTCAGTTTCTTGACGCCACTAGGAAGCGGTGGTCCGTCAAAATATAGTTCAGGGCACCAATGTCCGCCGCTCGGGCCGTAAATCCAAAAGTCTTCTCCTAACCATTCCTCGTTTGACAAGACAACTCGAGGCATCAATGAATGCATGCGTTTGGACGTACGACCTAAGGGACCGATCGTTTATTACGTCCCAAGGAGGGGCGGTGGTTTTGGAGGGGGGGTACAATTTTAAAACAAGCCCCTTTTGGGGGGGTTAATTTTTCTCTGGTAAAAAACATGAGGGGGGTCAAATTTTATGACACAGCAACAGCAGTCTAGGGAATTTGACGTCAGTGATCTATCCTCGATCCCAAAAGAAAAGAATTTGACGCGATTTCAGGTCCCGAGGGAAGGGTTGTTTGACATGGTCGCGCTTGAGCCTGGAACCTAGCTCTCAATCCGCCATCTTTAAAATTACCCAGACGGCTGCTCGTCAGATGCTCGCCAATTTGCTCGATCTTTTCGCATTATTTGCCACTACACAAATGCCTCTCTACAAAGCATGGGATGTTCAAAGGAAAGAAAGAAAGGCCGTAGCGGCTGGAAGCTTTGTAGAATTTGCTGAAGCAGGTGAGCTATTTGGTTGTTTGATATCAGAAATTCAATCTGACATGTACAGCGAGTGTCTTCAAAGAGGGTACGGTACGATAATGCACCAGTCAATGTTAACCCCCGCACCCCCCCGGCCGGGACATAGCAGGGCATTTGCCTGGAGCTCACTGCAAAAGTCGTCAAATGCCCCGCACCCGCAGGCCATTTGTTTGCTCTAATCGGAGTTAATGACCCCGCTCAAATGCCCTGCTCTTTTTGGGCAAAAATAAATTAAACAGTACTTTAGCAGAAAAAGAGACAAGTGAAAAAGGTAGTAGACACAGATTAATACAAATGCTTCAAACTTTATTTGGAGCTTCAACATTCACACATTTCGAGTACAATCCACCTGCTTGCAAGTCAAAATTGTGGAAAAAAAATTTAATAGAAATAAGCGAACAACTAACAAAAACAGTTTAAATATACTTCAGCAGTCATGGAACTTCAACTTTACTATTGTACAGAATAGGCCCACTTGCTTGCAAAAACATGCATAGTTATCCCTGGCAAATCAGCTGGCAGTCATCACACTGTACGAAAAACAGTTTATTCTAAATATCATTACTAACCTGCAAATGGAACTTCAACAAACACAGAATAGGTCCACTTGCTTGCAACAGGATGCACATGCAGTTTAATACTCCTGGCTAATCAAATACAACTAGTTTCAAAAAAGAGTTGAGACAGTGCCGCGTTTTACGATAA
>OZ024891.1:28340128-28345128 GCA_964017195.1 Siderastrea radians | reverse complement strand
AGTACAAAATGCAGACTGCAGTCTGCATTTTGTACTGACCGTGCTTTAAACGCAATACAAACTTCATTAAACACAATGTTAAGGAGGCTCGCAACAGTTTTTTTGACCTTGGAGTGTATCTTTTGAAATCAAAATTTCGCAAAGAAGATGAACTTCGATTTCCTTGACACTACACCACCTCTTCAACATATGACCAAAGTTTATTTTTTCATTGGCTTCCTAGCAACAACTGTCACCATAGCAACGGTAATGGACAACTCCTCATTTTAAATAATGTCGAATATCTCGAAAACTAGTCAGGCACTTAGGCCCAGTTCAGACGCCGTACCTCTCATGTGCCGTACCAAACACATTTTCTCCCCTAGGTTGTATTAAGCGGCAAGCTTTGCCGTACCCTAAGATTTTGGCTTGCCTAATTGAAATCTGTCGAAAAAAACTAATTTGGACACCGCACAACTGCCAAAAAACTACGTACTACTTGGTACGGCACATGAGAGGTACGGCGTCTGAACTGGGCCTTAATGACAAAACTTGAACTATTTGAACTACTCAACCCACACAACTTGTATGCGATATTAGAGAGAAATCTGTAACTGAGAGCGTTTTCAAGTAAATCGTGATTCATTTTTTACGGGCCGATTTTGGTCATTCCTGCAAATTTCTCCAATATTTCAAGAAAGATAAAACTTAACACTTTCTCTTTTTAGTTGAAAGATCTTTTATGACAGCAAAACATTCTTAATTTACATTGAGTTTCCTAGGTGGCTGCGATTTTAAGATATTTATAATTAAAACCTGCTAAAATGCAGCACAAATCAGTCAAAAAGTTCGTAATTTACATAAATAGAAATATTTCTAAACTGCCCTTACAGATTTTTCTCTTAAATTAATTGCTGTTAGAATAATAATTCTTTTTTATGTTCCAGCAAGTTTTAGGCTGAATAAACATTTTGTTTATTAGATAAAAAGGCTGACTCTCGGTCAGGTTTCAGTCGTTATTAACTTTCAATGAGCAACAGTTTTATTTTCTTTTTCCTGGTCTATTTCACGGTTATTGACGTGCAATGAATATTTATACGCGCTGGGCTTGTCTCCTCTCGTGCATTTATAATTCCTTCTCATAATAATAAAAAATTTTTGTCTTTTGAGCTTCTTCCTGGAGACTCTTTTCCATTATTCTTTAAATACCGACTGACGTTTGAGCATTTTTAATTACGGATTGCATACAGGCTAACGCCCACGATGGCATTACACTGAGGCCGAAAAATAACGAGAAACAAGCTCAGAATACGAATATTTTTTTATTATGAGAACGAATTATAAACGCACGAGAGGACACAAGCGCTGGCGTGTATAAATATTCATTGCACGTGAATAACCGTGAAATAGACCAGGAAAAACAAAATAAAACTGTTGCTCGTTGAAAGTTAATAACGACTGAAACTTGACCGAGATTCAGCCTTTTTATCTAATAACAGAAATGTTTATTCAGCCTAAAACTCACTGGAACATCAAAAAGAATTATTATTCTAACGTCAATCAATTTAAGAGAAAAATCTGTAAGGGCAGTTTAGAAATATTTCTATTTATGCAAATTACGAACTTTTTGGCTGATTTGTGCTGCATTTTAGCAGTTTTTAATTGTAAATATCTTAAAATCGCAGCCACCTAGGAAGCTCAATGTACATTAAGAATGTTTTGATATCATAAAAGATCTTTCAACTAAAAAGAGAAAGTGTTAAGTTTTATCTTTCTTGAAATATCGGAGAAAATTGCAGGAATGACCAAAATCAGCCCGTAAAAAATGAATCATGATTTCCTTGAAAACGCTCTTACAGATTTTTCCCTAATTTCGCATACAAGTTGTGTAGGTTAAGTAGTTCACATAGCTCAAGTTTCGTCATTAAGTGTCTGACTAGTTTTCGAGATATTCGACATTATTTCAAATGTTGTCCATTACCGTTGCTATGGTGGCAGCTATTGCTAGGAAACAGTGAGAAAATAAACTTTGATCATATGTTGAAAAGGTGGTTTAGTATCAAGGAAATCGAAGTCTATCTTCTATGCGAAATTTTGATTTCAACAAATACACTCCAAGGCAAAAAAAAACTGTTGCAAGCCTCCTTAAAAGGCCTAGATTCATGACAAGTTATCATTACCGTATTTACTCGAATAAGCGCCACGGCGTTTATTAAATTTTTCGCGCCTCGAATGCGGCGCTTATTCGAGGGCGGCGCTTTTTTTAGGGCGACGCTTATTTAAAAATTGGACGCGACAAAGGAATCTTTTCTCTTAATTTAACGGTGTATTTTCTACCTGTACGAAAATTTTACAGTAACTAATAGAAGCGTCTTTTGATTGCCACCATTCGTCTCTTCCGGCACCTTAACAAAATGCTACTAAAATTGAAAGCAAGGAACAGAATGAAGTGCTCGGTCTCCAACTTTAAAACGCTGTTTAAGCCAGACTAAAAAAAGAAGCATCAGATCTTTCTAGGTTATTTTGAATGGAAAGTTAGCATTTTTTTAAAAAATGTCTCGTTTATTTTTCTCTAAAAACATATCGTGATATTTTTGCTGGGAAATAACCACCCACGTGCTTGCCCCAGCAAGCATGAGTAACATTTATTTTGGTGGTTGTCTTCAGTCAACTTCGATCTCACTGTCCCCTTCTTGATCTGAGTCCAGAACTACGTATTGCAAGAATTCTGGACAGAGAAGTTAATGGGCAAGCGGTGAAATATGATCACTTTGAACTGAAGAACATCGCTTTTATTAAAGATGAAAAGAAATTTCCAATGCTGTTTTAGAGTTGCTTTGTAGTGGTTTTTAAGTTATGCCGGGAATTCCTCGAATAAGCGCCGCAACGGGACCGCGGCGCTTATTCGGGGGCGGCGCTTATAACTTTTTTTGTCCCAAATGCGGGGATGTTACTAAAATGGCGAAAGGGGTATGGGGAATGGGGAATGGGGAATCGGGAATGAGAAAGTGGTCAGCGGTAATACCTAAAAAATTAAGTTGGAGTCTGCGCAGTACGGCAAAGAGACGAGGATTGCACGTGGAGAGCGAAAGGTGAAAGGTAAGAATATTTAACTGTCAGTTTTTCCCGAGTTTTTGGAATTATTGAGTTTCTGTTTATTAAAATTAACCAAAATTATTGATTTGCAGGTAATGAGAGTAACGATAACGTTAGGATCACGAGGTTATCGTTATCGACAGGTTGGAATAAAACGATTCCTATCAATTTGAGTACAGTCGCTTTCGAATGTTAATGTAAGAACAACGAGTAACTTACATGTTCTCTGTATTTTAACGTTGTAGCGACGAACCAGTGACAGAGGATGATTCTATGTTTGCAACTGGCGAGAATGAATCTTTGTTTAAGTATATGTAATCGCATGAGGCCGAGTAGAAGTAAGGATAAATTTTCACGCGTATTTTCAAAGTTTTCACAAAATTGCCCTAGTCGCGCAGCGACGAGGGCACTTGGTGAAAACTTTGAAAATACAAGTGAAATTTACCCTTAATTCTACGAGGACTCAACGCGATTACTTGTTTATAACACAGAGGGCAAAATTTTCGGAAAACTTTCCATGCACGTTGAAACAGAATCAGCCTGCTCTCAGAATAAAAGTACGCGCTCGTAAACAATTCATCGCACAAGTAGTTTAACTATTGCTCAGCGCACAGAACAAGAAAAAATGATCATTACGTTCACCTTTTAAAAAAGAGATAAATACAATTCTAGTTCATTGACAAAACACAATCAGGAATTAGTAATTTTGCCCTCGTCCGAAAGAAATTAAGAAAAAATGCCCTCTGCCTCAACCAATCAGCATTCAGTAATTTTGCCCTCTATGTTATAAGGTATGAAAATATCAAACACGAGAAAGAGTTTTTCATGAGGATATCCAAACCCCTAAAAGTGTGTTGAAAAAACGAGTCGCAGCCGAGTTTTTTTGACCGACTTCGAGTTGTTTGGATACCCGATGAAACACTCTTTCGAGTTTTTAATATGGCTTCTCAAACCATTCATAAATCTTGGAGAAATTCAAAACTTGATGACAAGAGCTCTAACAGTTCAGCAGCGGTCGGTGTAAAATTTCAAGCCGTATATATTCTACGTTTTCATACCTTAAACAAAGATTCATTCTCGCCAGTTGCAAACATAGAATCATCTTCTGTCAGTAGTTCGTCGCTAAAACGTCAAAATACAGAGAACATTTACTCGCAGTTTTTAGAATTAACACTCGAAGTGGCTGTACTCAAAGTAATAGGAATCTTTTTACTCCAACCGATAACGATAAACTCGTGATCCTTAACATTTTCTTCACTCTCATTTTCTGCAAATCAACCGTTTGGGTTAATTTTAATAAACAGAAACTCAATAATTAAAAAAAAAACTAGGGAATGAAAAGAGGGTCAAAACTAACGGTTAAGCCTGGGACAAAGCGCCAAATTTCGCTCCACCGGGGGACGTCTTGAGTGACTTCTGTGTCGCCAAATGCCAAACTCGCCCTCTCTCCGGTAAGTCAACTTTTACACCTGAATGCGACCCGCGCGCGATTTCCCGCCGAAATTGACCGGTACAACACTTGATTTACCGGAGAGAGGGTGAGTTTGGCATTTGGCGACACAGAAGTCACTCATGTCGTCCCCCGGTGGAGCGAAATTTGGCGCTTTGTCCCAGGCTTGACCGTTAGTTTTGACCCTCTTTTCCTTACAAGCCTGTGATGGCGGCGATTTCGAAAAGTTAGTTCGTTTTTAATGCAGGACTGTACTTCGAGAGATAAACTAATTGACGATTGAATCACATAGAAAGGTAGGGGATTTATCCTTTTTGAAGTGTGTTGTAGTTTTAAAGCGCTGACTATAGATTGAATCGATTTTTAGCGGGTGTTTTGATCGGGACCTCGAATGTCGGTTGGCAAATTTGAATTCCCGTTTTCCTACCTTTAGCTCTCTTTAGTACGTGACATGCCGTCCGGCATCGACCGTTAA